>JAUUTY010001553.1:0-25206 GCA_030979885.1 Lolium multiflorum
GGATGCTGATACGTCTCCAACTTATCGATAATTTCTTATGTTCCATGCTACTTTATTGATGATACCTACCCACATGTTTTATGCACATTATATGTCATATTTATGCATTTTCTGGAACTAACCTATTAACAAGATGCCGAAGAGCCAGTTGCTGTTTTCTGCTGTTTTTGGTTTCAGAAATCCTAGTAAAGAAATATTCTCGGAATTGGCGAAACTTTCTCGCCTCTGTGGTCTCTATTTTGCACGAAGCTTCCATGACTCTAAGACTCTACCAGTGGGGCTACGAGGTGCTGTGGGGGTGGAAGCCGGCGCTGCCCAGCCCTTGGCCGCGCGGTCCCGCCCCTTCCTCGTGTGGCCCCCGCGCTTGACCTTCCGCCTCTACTGCCCTGGCTGCTGGAACCCCCAGTATCAGAGCCACGAGAATAAACCCACAGAGACGCGCCGCGAATCCCATCTCGGGGATTCTCGATAGACGCCTCTCCGGCACTTCGCCTGGAGAGGGGATCCATCTCCGAGACTCTCATCGCCATGATCGCTCCGTGAGCATGAGAAAGAGCCACCGGACCATGGGTCCATAGCAAGAGCTAGATGGTCGTCTTCTTGTCAGGCTTCATTGTTGGATCTGTGAGTTGCCCAACATGATCAAGATCATCTATATGTAATTCTATATGTTGTGTTGTCGGGATCCGATGGATAGAGAGTACTATGATTATGGTGATTATATCTATTGTCTGTGTGTTGTTTATGATCTTGCATGCTCTCTGTTTCTAGTAGAGGCTCTGGCCAAGGTTTTACTCTTAACTCCAAGAGGAGTAATTATGTCGATAGGTTCATGCCTCTGGCTGATACCCCGATGCTGACAAAAGTTCTAAGGTTGTGAGCAAAGTTGTTGCCACTAGGGATAAAACATTGATGCTATGTCTAAGGATGTAGTTGCGATTACATTACGCACAATACTTAATGCAATTGTCTGTTGCTTTGCAACTTAATACCGGAGGGGGTTCGGACGATAACCTGAAGGTGGACTTTTTAGGCATAGATGCAGCTGGATGGCGGTCTATGTACTTTGTCGTAATGCCCAATTAAATCTCACTATATTTATCATGTCATGTATATGCATTGTTATGCCCTTTTCTATTTGTCAATTGCCCGACTGTAATTTGTTCACCCAACATGCTTTATCTTATGGGAGAGACACTTAGTGAACCGTGGACCCCGGTCCTATTCTTTCCATAGCATACATTCTACTTGTTTTACTGTTTCTTTGCAAATATCTTCCACTCGATACGTTAATCCTTTGTTACAGCAAGCCAAGGAGATTGACAACCTCACCGCTTCGTTGGGGCAAGCACGGCTGCTTGTGCAAGTTCCTAGTTACGCCGAATCCGGTGTTGCTTCGCATCACATTTCTCGCGACCATCAACCTTCAACGTGCTTCTTGGCTCCCCTCGGGTTCGATTAAACCTTGGTTTCATACTGAGGAAAACTCTGCCACCGTGCGCATCATACCTTCCTCTTGGGGTTCTCAACGGACGTGTACATCTACGCGCATCAAGCACTTTTTCTGGCGCCGTTGCCTGGGAGATCAAGACACGCTGCAAGGGGAGTCTCCACTTCAATCTCTTTACTTTGTTTTTGTCTTGCTTTATTTTATTTACTACTTTGTTTGCTGCACTAAATCAAAATACAAAAATTAGTTGCTAGTTTTACTTTATTTGTTATCTTGTTTGCTATATCAAACACAAAAAAATTAGTTACTTGCATTTACTTTATCTAGTTTGCTTTATTTACTGTTGCTAAAATGGCCAACCCTGAAAATACTAAGTTGTGTGACTTCACAAATGCAAATAATAATGATTTCCTATGCACACCTATTGCTCCATGCTACTACAGCAGAATTCTTTGAAATTAAACCTGCTTTACTAAATCTGGTCATGAGAGAACAATTTTCTGGTGCTAGTTCCTGATGATGCTGCTGCCCATCTCAATAATTTTGTTGAACTTTGTGAAATGCAAAAGTATAAAGATGTAGATGGTGATATTATTAAATTGAAAGTGTTTCCTTTCTCATTAAGAGGAAGAGCTAAAGATTGGCTGCTATCTTTGCCTAAGAATAGTATTGATTCATGGACTAAATGCAAGGATGCTTTTATTGGTAGATATTATCCTCCCGCTAAAATTATTTCTTTGAGAAGTAGCATAATGAATTTTAAACAATTAGATACTGAACATGTTGCTCAAGCTTGGGAGAGAATGAAAACTTTGGTAAAGAATTGCCCAACCCATGGACGACTACTTGGATGATCATCCAAACCTTCTATGCAGGACTAAATTTTTCTTCGCGGAATTTATTGGATTCAGCTGCTGGAGGTACCTTTATGTCCATCACATTGGGGGCGGCTACAAAACTTCTTGATGATATGATGATAATTACTCTGAATGGCACACGGAAAGAGCTCCACAAGGTAAGAAGGTAAATTCTGTTGAAGAAACCTCTTCCTTGAATGATAAGATTGATGTGATTATGTCTATGCTTGTGAATGGTAGATCTAATGTTGATCCAAATAATGTTCCTTTAGCTTCATTGTTGCTCAAGAAGAAAATGTTGATGTGAATTTCATTAAAAATAATAATTTCAACAACAATGCTTATAGGAACAACTCTGGTAATAACTATAGTCCATATCCTTCTGCTAATGGTAATGGTTATGGTAATTCTTATGGGAATTCTTACAACAATAATAGGAGTACACCCTCTGGTCTTGAAGCCATGCTTAAAGAATTTATTAGTACACAAACTGCTTTTAACAAATCTGTGAGGAAAAGCTTGATAAAATTGATACTATCGCTTCTAGAGTTGATAGGCTTGCCTCTTCTGATGTTAATCTTTTAAAGTTGAAAGTTATGCCTAATAATGATCTTGATAATAAGATTACTACTACAGCAAATGCCATCCAAGTTAGAATTAATGAGAATATAAGATTAATGGCTGAGTTGCGTGCTAGGTGGGATAGAGAAAATGAAAAACTAGCTAAAGAGAATAATGTAGCTAAAGTTTGGACTATTACCACCACTAGTAATGCTAATTCTTCACATGTTGCTGCACCTCCTACTATCAATGGTAAAATAATTGGTGTTGGCAATGTTTCTACCCCTAGTGCAAAGCGTACAAAGCTGCCTGAAATTGCTAAAACTGCTGAAACTGCTTGTGATAAAACTGCTGAAATTTTTTCCAACCTTGGGAATAATGATCCCATTGCTGTAGCTCATAATGATTTAGATTTTGATGATTGCCACATCTCTGAAGTTATAAAGTTCTTAAAAAAACTTGCTAAAAGTCCTAATGCTAGTGTTATAAATTTAGCCTTTACAAAACATATTACAAATGCTCTCATAAAAGCTAGAGAAGAGAAACTAAACTTGAAACTTCTATTCCTAGAAAGTTAGAAGATGGTTGGGAGCCCATCATTAAAATGAAATTCAATGACTTTGAATGTAATGCCTTATGTGATCTTGGTGCAAGTATTTTTGTTATGCCTAAAAAGATTTATGATATGCTTGACTTGCCACCATTGAAAATTTGTTATTTGGATGTTAATCTTGCCGATAATGTTAAAAAGAAACCTTTGGGGAGGATTGATAATGTGCATATTACGGTTAACAATAACCTTGTCCTCGTTGATTTTGTTGTCTTGGATATCGAATGCAATGCATCTTGTCCAATTGTGTTGGGAAGACCTTTCTTCGAACTGTTGGTGCTGTTATTGATATGAAGGAAGGTAATATTAAATATCAATTTCCTCTCAAGAAAGGTATGGAACACTTCCCTAGAAAGAGAATGAAGTTGCTTTTTGATTCTATTATTAGAACAAGCTATGATGTTGATGCTTCTTCATTCGATAATACTTGATTTGCACTTTCTGCGCCTAGCTGAAAGGCGTTAAAGAAAAGCGCTTATGGGAGACAACCCATGTTTTTACCTACAGCAATTTTTTGTTTTGTTGAGTCTTGGAAGTTGTTTACTACTGTAGCACCCTCTCCTTATCATGTTTTTGTGCCAAGTAAAGTTTCTATGTCAAAGTTGATGTTATATTTGGGATCGCTGCACAGAAACAGCATTGCTGTCTGTCACGAATCTGGGCATAATTCTCTGTAGAAAATTCGAAAAAAATCTGCCAATTTACGAGCGTGATCCTCAGATATGTACGCAACTTTCATTAGTTTTGAGTTTTTCCATTTGAGCAAGTCTGGTGCCATTTATAAATTCGTCTTTACGGACTGTTCTGTTTTGACAGATTCTGCCTTTTATTTGCCTCTTTTGCTATGTTGGATTTATTTCTTTGATCCATTAATGTCCAGTAGTTTTATGCAATGTCCAGAAGTGAAAAGAATGATTGTGTCACCTCTGAATGTGTGAATTATTAATGATCACTAACCCTCCAATGAGTTTGCTTGAAGTTTGGTGTGAAGGAAGTTTTCAAGGGTCAAGAGAGGAGAATGATATACTAAGATCAAGAGGAGTGAAAGCTCTAAGCATGCCCCCGTGGTTCATCCTTGCATATTTTAAGAAGACTCGCGTTTAAGCTTGGGGATGCCCAAGGCATCCTTCATCGACAACATCATCGTGTTCCTCCCCCGAACTATATATTTCTTTTATTCCGCTCAAGCATCTGGTGTTCTTACTTGAGCGTCTATGAGCCTGTTTTTGTTTTTGTTTGAATAAGATGGATCCTAGCATTCACTTTGTGGAGAGATCCGCTGTTGCATATGGACACATGTGTCCTTAGGCTTTACTCATAATGTTCAAGGCGAAGTTTCTTCTTCGTTAAATTGTTATATGGTTGGAATTGGAAAAATGCTACATGTAGTAATTCTAAAATGTCTTGGATAATGTGGTACTTGGCAATTGTTGTGCTCGTGTTTAAGCTCTTGCATCATATGCTTTGCACCCATTAATGAAGAAATACATAGAGCTTGCTAAAATTTGATTTGCATATTTGGTCTCTCTAAGGTCTAGATAATATCTAGTTTTGAGTTTTGAACAACAAGGAAGACGGTGTAGAGTCCTATAATGTTTACAATATGTCTTTTATGTGAGTTTTGCTGCACTTGTTCATCCTTGAGTTTGCTTCAAATAACTTTGCTAGCCTAAACTTTGTATCGAGAGGGAATACTTCTCATGCATCCAAAATCCTTGAGCCAACTACTATGCCATTTGTGTCCACCATACCTACCTACTAACATGGTATTTACCCGCCATTCCAAAGTAAATTGCTTGAGTTCTACCTTTAAAATTCCATCATTCACCTTTGCAATATATAGCTCATGGGACAAAATAGCCTTAAAACTATCGTAGTATTGAATATGTACTTATGCACTTTATATTTTATTAAGTTGCTTGTTGTGCGATAACCATGTTTCTGGGGAACGCCATCAACCATTGTTGAATATCATGTGAGTTGCTATGCATGTCCGTCTTGTCTGAAGGTCTATCATTTTGGTGGTTGGAGCATGCAAAATTGTTAGAGAAGAACATTGGGCCGCTTAACTAAAGCCATGAATCATGGTGGAAGTTTCAATTTTGGACATATATCCTCAATCTCATATGAGAATAATAACTTTGCCACATGCTTATGCATTAAAGAGGCATTATCTGTTGTCCATGTTGTCCCGGTATGGATGTCTAAGTTGAGAATAATCAAAAGCTAGAAATCCAAAATGCGAGCTTTCTCCTTAGACCTTTGTACAGGCGGCATGGAGGTACCCCTTTGTGACACTTGGTTGAAACATGGCATGCGAAGACCCGGTAGTCCAAGTTAATTAGGACAAGGTGCTGGCACTATTAGTATACTATGCGTGAGGCTTGCAACTTGTAAGATATAATTTTCATAACTCATATGCTTTATTACTACCGCTGACAAAATTGTTTCATGTTTCCAAAATAAAAGCTCTAGCACAAATACAACAATCGATGCTTTCTCTGCGAAGGACTATTCTTTTACTTTTATTGTTGAGTCAGCTTAATCTCCTTCCACCTTAAGAAGCAAACACTTGTGTGAACTGTGCATTGATTCCTACATACTTGCCTATTGCACTTGTTATATTACTTTATGTTGACAATATCCATGAGATATACATGTTACAAGTTGAAAGCAACCGCTGAAACTTAATCTTCCTATGTGTTGCTTCAACACCTTTACTTTGATTTATTGCTTTACGAGTTAACTCTTATGCAAGACTTATTGATGCTTGTCTTGAAGTACTATTCATGAAAAGTCTTTTGCTATATGATTCAGTTGTTTACTCATGTCATTACCATTGCTTTGATCGCTGCATTCATTACATATATGCTTACAAATAGTATGATCAAGATTATGATAGCATGTCACTTCAGAAATTATCTTTGTTATCGTTTTACTTGCTCGGGACGAGCAGAACTAAGCTTGGGGATGCTGATACGTCTCCAACGGATCGATAATTTCTTATGTTCCATGCTACTTTATTGATGATACCTACATGTTTTATGCACATTATATGTCATATTTATGCATTTTCCGGGAACTAACCTATTAACAAGATGCCGAAGAGCCAGTTGCTGTTTTCTCTGTTTTTGGTTCTAAATCCTATAAAGAAATATTTTCGGAATTGGACGAAATCAACGCCCATGGTCCTATTTTTGCACGAAGCTCCAGAAGACCGAAGACCTAACGGCGGGGCCAATGGTGTGGCTGTGGGGTGGCCCGCTGCGGCCCAGGCCTCTTGGCCGCGCGGCCCGTTCCTCCTCGGGCCCCTCGGTGTGGCCCCCGCGCTGACCTTCCGCCTACTGCAAAGCCCCGTCGCGAAACCCCAAAGCACTCGAGAGCCACGATAATGAAACCCATGCAGACGCGCGCCGCGAATCCCATCTCGGGGGATTCTGAGATCAGCCTCCGTGACTTCGCCGGAGAGGGATTCATCTCCCGAGGACCTCTTCACCATGATCGCTCCGGAGTGATGTGAGTGAGTAGTTCACCCCGGACCATGGGTCCATGGGGCAGTAGCTAGATGGCCGTCTTCTCCTTGTTGTGCTTCATTGTTGATCTTGTGAGCTGCCTAACATGATCAAGATCATCTATATGTAATTCTATATGTTGTGTTTGTCGGGGATCCGATGGATAGAGAGTACTATGATTATGGTGATTATCAATCTATTGTTCATGTGTTGTTTATGATCTTGCATGCTCTCCTTTATTAGGAGGCTCTGGCCAAGGTTTTACTCTTAACTCCAAGAGGGAGTATTTATGCTCGATAGTGGGTTCATGCCTTCATTGACACCTGGGACAGTGACATAAAGTTCTAAGGTTGTGATGTGCTGTTGCCACTAGGGATAAAACATTGATGCTATGTCTAAGGATGTAGTTATTGATTACATTACGCACAATACTTAATGCAATTGTCTGTTGCTTTGCAACTTACTACTGGAGGGGGTTAACCTGAAGGTGGACTTTTAGGCATAGATGCAGTTGATGGCGGTTCGTACTTTGTCGTAATGCCCTGATTAAATCTCACTATATTTATCATGTCATGTATTATATGCATTATTATGCCTTTCTATTTGTCAATTGCCCGACTGTAATTTGTTCACCTAACATGCTTTTATCTTTGGAGAGACACCTCTAGTGAACTGTGGACCCGGTCCTATTCTTTCCATAGCATACATTCTACTTGTTTTACTCTGTTTTCTTTGCAAACATCTTCCACTCGATACGTTAACTCTTTGTTACAGCAAGCCGGTGAGATTGACAACCTCACTGCTTCGTTGGGGCAAAGTACTTTGGTTGTGTTGTGCACCGCGTTGGCGCCGGAATCCCTGGTGCTGCGCCGCATCACATTTCGCGACCATCAACCTTCAACGTGCTTCTTGGCTCCTCCTACTGGTTCGATTAAACCTTGGTTTCATACCGAGGGAAACTTGCTTCTATACGCATCATACCTCCTCTGGGGTTCCCAACGACGTGTACATCTACGCGCATCAAGGGCGTCGAAAGGTTTTCCGTGTCTCTCGGTACTGGGGGTTTCGCGACGAAGGCTATAGGCGGCAAGGTGTCAGAGGAGGCACGTAGGCCCAAAGGTGGCCGCGGTCAGGCCCTGGGCCGCGTCGCCTATCCCGCCACCCGTGGCCCCACTTCGACTCCCCTTCGGTCTTCTCGAAGCTCCGTGCAAAATAGGACCCCGGGCGGTGATTTCCACCCCGAGAATATTTCTTACTAGATTTTTGAAACCAAAAACAACAAAACAACAAATCGGCTCTTCGCATCTTGTTAATAGGTTAGTTCCGTAAAATGCATAATACGACATATAATGTGCATAAAACATGTAGGTATCATCAATAAAGTAGCATGGAACATAAGAAATTATCGATACGTTGGAGAAGTATCAGCATCCCCAAGCTTAGTTCTGCTCGTCCTACTAGCAACAAAGAGCATGCAAGAACATAAACAACACATATATGATAGATTGATAATCAACTTGACATAGTATTCTATATTCATCGGATCCCACCAAACACAACATGTAGCATTACAAATAGATGATCTTGATCACGTTAACATGATAGCACAAGAGGAGAAGACAACCATCTAGCTACTGCTATGGACCCATAGTTCAAGGATGAACTACTCACGCATCAATCCGGAGGCGGGCATGGTGATGTAGAGCCCCCGTGATGACTCCTCCGGCAGGTGGGTGGGAGGCATCTCCTGGAATCCCGAGATGGGGGATATGCGGCGGCGCCTTCGGGAGAGCCGCATCGTGGTTCCTCGGGTAATAGTTTCGCGGGACGCGAGAGCTTAAGTAGGCGGGAAGGGCAGCGTTGAGGGGCATAGGGGCCCCATTACAGGGGCCGGCGCAGGGCCCCATGTAGGCCGCCGCGGCCCTATGGTGACGTCTCGTGGCCCCACTCTCGTATCCCCTCTCGGTCTCTCGGAAGCCCCGTGGGAGGTCAAGACAAGACTCGGCGTTGATTTCGTCCCAATTCCGACATAATATTCCTTTGTAGGGATTTTCAAATTAAAAACAGAGAAAATAGTAACTGCTGCTTTCGGCATCTTGTTAATAGGTTAGTGTCGGAAATCATAATAATGATGTAAAGTATGTATAAAACATGTGAGTATTGTCATAAAAGTAGCATGTAACATAAGAAATTATAGATACGCTTGAGGAGACTAACCCTCGAAGATTCCAAAACCTACGAGATTAGATCTCGTTGTTGATGTAGTCGATCATCCAGTGCTGCAATCCGGCACTTCCGTACGTCGTGCGTATCGGTGTCGATGAAGCCCGTACCCCCGTTCCAGCGAGCAGCGGAGGTGTGGGTATCCTCCTCGGAATCCCGCCAGCACGACGGCGTGGTGGTGGTGGTGGTGGAGATCTCCACGTATCGATAATCTCTTATGTTCCATGCTACTTCTTTATTGATGATACCCACATGTTTTATGACATTATATTAGTTATGCATTTTCTTGAACTAACCTATTAACAAGATGCCGAAGAGCCAGCTGCTGTCTGCTGTTTCTGGTTTCAGAAATCCTAGTAAGGAAATATTCTGGAATTGGACGAAATCACCGCCCAGGTCCTATTTTTGCACGGAGCTTCCAGAAGACCGAAGGGAGTCAAGGGGCCACGCAGTGGGCCAGGTGACAGGCTGCGGCCCAGGCCCCCGCCGCGCCCTGTCCACCGGGGCCTCGTGCCGCCTTGACCTGCCCTTTCGCCTACTTATAGCCTCCGTCACAAAACCCCAAAGCATCGAGAGCCACGATACTCTGAAATCCTTCTGGTGAGATCGGCCACTACTGGGCTAACTCATCTCTCGGGGATCTAGAGACGTTTCCAGCATCTCTGCCTGGGAGAGGGGATTCATCTCCCGGAGGACTCTACACCGCCATGGTCGCCCGGAGTGATGAGTGAGTAGTTCACCCCTGGACTATGGGTCCATAGCAGTAGCTAGATGGCTGTCTCTCCTAATTGTGCTTCATTGTTGGATCTTGTGAGCTGCCCAACATGATCAAGATCATCTATCTGTAATACTATATGTTGTGTTTGTCGGGATCCGATGAATAGAGAATACTATGTTATGGTGATTATCAATCTATTGTTTATGTGTTGTTTATGATCTGGCATGCTCTCCGTTATTAGTAGAGGCTCTGGCCAAGTTTTTGCTCTTAACTCCAAGAGGGAGTATTTATGCTCGATAGTGGTTTCATGCCTTCATTGACACCTGGGACAGTGACAGAAAGTTCTAAGGTTGTGATGTGCTGTTGCCACTAGGGATAAAACATTGATTCTATGTCTAAGGATGTAGTTGTTGATTACATTACGCACCATACTTAATGTAATTGTCTGTTGCTTTGCAACTTAATACTGAATGGGGTTTGGATGATAACCTGAAGGTGGACTTTTTAGGCATAGATGCAGTTGGATGGCGGTCTATGTACTTTGTCGTAATGCCCAATTAAATCTCACTATATTTATCATATCATGTATATGCATTGTTATGCCCTTCTTTATTTGTCAATTGCCCGACTGTAATTTGTTCACCCAACATGCTTTTATCTTATGGGAGAGACACTTCTAGTGTGGACCCCGGTCCTATTCTTTATATCGCATACAATCTACTGCAATACTTGTTTTACTGTTTTCTGCAAACAATCATCTTCCACACAATACGTAATCCTTTGTTACTGCAAGCCGGTGAGATTGACAACCTCACTGTTTCAAAGTAGCAGCATTTTCGGGCCAAGGCTGCGTTAAGTGCTCCACGTCGGCCACGAATCCCGTTTGCGCTCGCATCACATTTCGGCCACCATCAACCTTCAACGTGCTTGTTGGCTCCGGTTCGATTAAACCTTGGTTTCATACTGAGGGAAACTTGCTTCTATACGCATCATACCTTCCACTTTGGGTTCCCAACGGACGTGTGCATCTACGTTTTCTGGCGCCGTTGCCGGGGAGATCAAGACACGTTGCAAGGGGAGTCTCCACTTCTCAATCTCTTTACTTTGTTTTTGTCTTGCTTATTTTATTTACTACTTTGTTTGCTGCACCTAAACAAAACACACAAAAATTAGTTGCTAGTTTTACTTTATTTATTGTCTTGCTCTCCATATCAAAACACAAAAAATTAGTTACTTGCATTTAGTTTACTTTTGTTATCATGTCTAGCTCTGTACTTGTTACTTCTTCACCTGAGGAATTAGTTTTTACTTTTAAACAAGGGGATGAGGAAAGTTTTAAAGATGCTTGGTCTAGGATTTTTACTTCTTATCGTAGAACTGAACCTCAAATGACTCTAAGTTTGCTCCTTAGTAATTTTTATTTTGGTCTTATGATTCGCTATAGATATGCCTTGGATGCTCTAGTGGGAGGAGATTTCCTTCATTGTAATGGGGATCAAGCTTTTAATGCCATAAAAAAATTGGTTACATCATCTAGCTCCGCTAATAACTTTGATTCAGCCCTTATTAGCATTTATAATAGATTAAACACTCTTGAGACAAGTGCATCTCGCTTAAATGAAAATTATGGATACATTCGTAACCGTCTTGATCAAGTTTTAGTGAACTCTGAACCTTCATTGTGGAATCCTACTATTAAAATTGTCATAGGTAATCAAACTCTTCATGCTAATTGTGATATTATGACTGAATTTTGCCTAATGCCTAAGAGTATTCATAAATCATTGAAACTTTGGGAATTCTCTGAAGGGGGAGAAGAATAATTTTATTGATAACTCTGTTATCTATACTCAGCCAATAAAAAGAAAAGAGTTTCTCCTCGTCGCTCGTCTTCACCAAACTCGCCCCAGCCAGACAAATTACCCACCATCGCCATCCATAAGTTAAAATCTATCGGCAATCAGGAAAAACGTTTGATCCGTTGCTTGTTTGATTTTCGGTCGCCCCGCAATCTTTCTTTGTTCGGCCTACAGCTTCCGTCGATGTACCCGTGTCCTGATCGAATACTCCATCCGCGTGGCATTGTACAAGGACTTAATTGAGGACGCATATGTACGACTACGGGCAGTCTAGCGAAAATCCAGAACCGGGCGCACGTTGAGCTTCACCGGGAGTAAATTCCGTCCACACGAAAGAAGAGATCCATGGAAAAGAAATTAAAGAGGTGATCGATATGGTCGTGCTCATCAAAAGATCCAAATCGACAGAGAGAAAGCAGCATAGGGAACGGCCAGACACGAACTCCTCGAAATAGGCTTTCGCCCGCTATATTAATATAGCAACATCGATACACGATAGAGACCACCGTTGGGGCAAACAGCACATCAAAGCCCAAAAGAAAGCCATAAGAAGAAGAAAAGAGAAAAACAATCGCCGACAAAGCCAGATCGATTTAAAACAATGATGATCCGCATCCGCGCTCCGGAGAATTCCCACCACGATCTTGGCCTCCAGCGCCGCATACCAAAGCAGCACCTTCAAGAAGGGATGCGACGATGACGACGCTGCTGCCCGACAAATCCTAGGGTTTCCCGATATGCGGGAGGGTTGTGTAGGGGAACCCCGACGCCTCAAGAAGGAAGGCGGCGCCCCGCGAGCCGCCACCGCAAGGCTTGCATACCACTCATCCGACAGTGGGGATTTCTCCGTCCCCAAAGAACCACGACCCGGACACTCCATCGCGCTCCGCCAATCTTGCCGTCCACCAACGCGTGCCACCACGATCTTGCAATCACCATTGCCGCCTCACCGTGGCCCAAAGACGACGGCCGACGAAACCGGGAGGAGACATCCCGAGCCCAGAGGAACCGACAGCGCCCACGCGGAGGGCAGCAACCTCCACCGCCAACCTGCTACGGCACGGACGGAGCTGCTGCAGAGCATACCAGCCCTTCCTGCTCCGGCCGAGCCCGGCGGGGAGCCCGTGAAGCCTCCTGCGGGCCGCTGCACCCGCGCCGTCCCAACCGTCCTCGGCCCGGGAGCAGCCCCATCGACCGCGGGGAGCGCACGCACCGCCCTCAAAGTCCGTCCAAGCCTGCATGGAGCCCGGCGGGCCCGTATCCGGCCAGAGGCGTCGCCGTCGGTTTCTCCGCGCCGCCCCCGCTGCCAAGTGGCCGCGTCGCCGGCCGCCGAACCACCCGGAGCCGAAGCACTGCAGGGAGCGCTGCCGCCGGAACCTTTGACCACCAAAACGCACCGGACGAGGGAGCCCCCGCGCTCCCCACCACGCGGTAGAGCGTGGCCGGGCTGCCGCTGGCACTGCTGCTGGCGGCCGTCTGGCATCGAGTTTTCATGGGCGCGTGGGGAGGAGGAGAGGCGTGCCTAGACGCTTAGGTTTCCGTGGTTCGCTTCCCCGAACCGCCCGCTGACCCGGATGGGGACGAAGCGTTTTCTCCTAAAGCAGAACCAGATAATCACCAATTAGCACTTCTACGGTACCCGAATTCGGCCAGACACGAACTCGCCGATGGCCATGAGCCGATGATGCAGACGCCGTGATTAAGCCTACGGGCATCAGCCCGTCGTTGAGTCCGGCACCAACACACGGAGACACTGGGCTCCATGCCGAACACCAGCCCCTATTCAAGCTTCTCAAGACACAAACAGCGCGGAGGCGTCTCGACTATCCAGCGTGACGAGGCGGAATCCGAAGGCTTGGAGAGCGTGCGATTCCAGTGGCGTTTGGTTGTGATCCATCGCCGGAGGTTGGGGTGGCGACCTTAGAAAGGATTGGATCGATAAGGGATCCAGCGGCGATGTTTTTCGGGCCGGAAGCTGCTGATCCAGAGGAAGAATCGCTCGGTCGCTCTCGGCGGGATCTCAACAGAGGCCGGACATGACGCAGAACATGTAGTAGAACTGTAGACTGAGGCGCTGCGGCAGTGCGCCGAGCAAGAAGCCCAGCTCACGTCGCCTGCGTTCCACGCATCTTGTCCATGTGCCCTTCTGCCAGTCCACCCAGCGGCTGGTAGGATCCATCGGCAGTTAAAATTTGCACCATGAAAATGAGAGAGCCTGCGGTATAGCCGCGTCAGCGTGGATGTATAATAATTAGCCAACCTTTACTGAAAGAATTGCCTGATTTATTGTTTTGGCAGCTTCATATTGACTTATTTGAGGATTTAAAATCCTGAAACTAATTGTACGATTCTTCTTAATATATATAGTTGTATTGGCTATGCAAAAAATTCATGCAGTGATTGAATCTTAGTTATTGTTTTAAATCGTAGGCAATTCGTATATGGTCCTAAATATTTGTCACAGATTCAATAAATCTAGACACATTTTTGCCTGCATATTTTATAAATATGTGACAAGTTATTAGGCTAGATGACTAAATACGAATTCACATTTTCTGCCTTCTGCACCACCCACCCTGGGTGCCAAATGCACACAAAAAAAAAATTCTACGTTGTAATTGTTTTACTTGGGATTTAATTTTCAGGTGAGTTATCATTTTTGAATCTTAAGATTTCTCCAAGATTATGATTTGTAGATTTGGAAAGAAATTAAACTATGTATATAATAGTAGATTAAATAAAAATAAAGGACTAGATCATGTATAAAAAGATAATAATACAAATTTAAGATTAAGGTGAAAGCTATAAACTAAGGCTAGGGTAGCTCAACGATATTTATTTAAAAGTGATTTTTTCTCCCTGCAACGCACAGGCACGTTCTAAGACCTCAAAGGGATAGCTGCGGGTGTGCATACAACCATTCTTGGGATAACAATATCCATTGATTACCTTGTCATTGAATGCGCAGGAACAGGACAAATCACACTCGGAAGATCCCTGCTGAAACTGTTGGGAGCAGTCATAGACGTGAGAGAAGGCACCTTAAAATTCACCTCTACACCCGGGGGTAGCCATATATTCCCTAAGCCAAAGAGTAAGAAAGAGGACAAGAAAGGTAAAGGTAAAACCCAAGGTAATGTCAATGTTTCATCTCGATGTTACTGGATTTGCACTTTCTGCGCCTAGCGGAAAGGCGTTAAAGAAAAGCGCTTTATGGGAGACAACTCATGTTTTTACTACAATACTTTGTTTTATATTTGAGTTTTGGAAGTTGTTTCTACTGTAGCAACCCCTCCTTATCATGTTTTTGTGCCAAGTGAAGCCATGTCAAAGTTGATGTTATATTTGGGATCGCTGCGCAGAAACAGCATTGCTGTCTGTCACGAATCTGGGCACAAGTCTCTGTAGAAAATTCAAAAAAATCTGCCAATTTACGAGCGTGATCCTCAGATATGCACGCAACTTTCATTAGTTTGAGTTTTCCATTTGAGCAAGTCTGGTGCCATTTTAGAATTCGTCTTTACGGACTGTTCTGTTTTTGCCAGATTCTGCCTTTTATTTCGCATTGCCTCTTTTGCTATGTTGGATGAATTTCTTTTATCCATTAATGTCCATTAGCTTTATGCAATGTCCAGAAGTGAAAAGAATGTTTGTGTCACCTCTGAATGTGTGAATTATTAATTGTGCACTAACCCTCTAATGAGTTTGCTTGAAGTTTGGTGTGAAGGAAGTTTTCAAGGGTCAAGAGAGAGTATGATATACTATGATCAAGAGGAGTGAAAGCTCTAAGCTTTGGGATGCCCCCGTGGTTCACCCCTGCATATTTTAAGAAGACTCAAGCGTCTAAGCTTGGGATGCCCAAGGCATCCCCTTCTTCATCGACAAAATCATCAGGTTCCTTCCCTGAAACTATATTTTTATTCAGTCACATCTTGTGTTCTTTGCTTGGAGGAGCGTCGGTTTGTTTTTGTTTTTGTTTTTGTTTGAATAAAATGGATCCTAGCATTCACTTTGTGGGAGTGAGACACGCTCCCTTTTGCATATGGACAAATATGTCCTTAGGCTTTACTCATCATAATGTTCAAGGCTAAGTTTCTTCTTCGTTAAGTTGTTATATGGTTGGAATTGGAAAATGCTACATGTAGTAATTCTAAAATGTCTTGGATAATGTGATACTTTGAAATTGTTGTGCTCATGTTTAAGCTCTTGCATCATATACTTTGCACCCATTAATGAAGAAATACATAGAGCTTGCTAAAATTGGATTTGCATATTTGGTCTCTCTAAGGTCTAGATAATATCTAGTATTGAGTTTTTGAACAAGAAGACGGTGTAGAGTCTTATAATGTTTACAATATGTCTTTTATGTGAGTTTTGCTGCACCGGTCCATCCTTGAGTTTGCTTCAAATAACCTTTCTAGCCTAAATATCGAGAAGGAATACTTCTCATGCATCCAAAATCCTTGAGCTAACCACTATGCCATTTGTGTCCACTATACCTACCTACTACATGGCATTTCTCCGCCATTCCAAAGCAAATTGCTGAGTGCTACCTTTAAAATTCCATCATTCACCTTGCAATATATGGCTCATGGGACAAAAATAGCCTTAAAAAACTATCGTAGTATTGAATATGTACTTATGCATTTTATTTATTAAGTTGTTTGTTGTGCGATAACCATGCTTCTCGTGGGGAACGCCATCAACTATTGTTGAATATCATGTATGAGTTGCTATGCATGTCCGTCTTGTCGGTCTGAAGGATCTATCACCTTAATGATTGGAGCATGCAAATTGTTAGAGAAGAACATTGGGCCACTAACTAAAGCCATGAATCATGGTTGAAGTTTCAGTTTGGACATATATCCTCAATCTCATATGAGAATAATAATTGTTGCTACATGCTTATGCATTTAAGAGGAGTCCATTATCTGTTGTCTATGTTGTCCCGGTATTGATGTCTAAGTTGAGAATAATCAAAAGCGAGAAATCCAATGCGAGCTTTCTCCTTAGACCTTTGTACAGGTGGCATGGAGGTACCCCTTTGTGACACTTGGTTGAAACATGGCATTGCAAAGATCCGGTAGTCCAAGCTAAGTAGGACAAGGTGCGCACTATTAGTATATTATGCATGAGGTTTGCAACTTGTAAGATATAATTTACATACTCATATGCTTTATTACTACCGTTGACAAATTGTTTCATGTTTTCAAAATAAAAGCCTCTTAGCACAAATACAAGCAATCGATGCTTTCCTCTTTGAAGGATCATTCTTTTACTTTTATTGTTGAGTCGGTTCACCTATCTCTCTCCACCTTAAGAAGCAAACACTTGTGTGAACTATGCATTGATTCCTACATACTTGCATATTGCACTTGTTATATTACTTTATGTTGACAATATCCATGAGATATACATGTTATAAGTTGAAAGCAACCTCTGCTGAACTTAATCTTCCTTTGTGTTGCTTCAACACCTTTACTTTGATTTATTGCTTTATGAGTTAACTCTTATGACTTATTGATGCTTGTCTTGAAGTACTATTCATGAAAAGTCTTTGCTTTATGATTCAATTGTTTACTCATGTCATTACCTTTGTTTTGATCGCTGCCTTCATTACATATGTTTACAAATAGTATGCTCAAGATTATGATGGCATGTCACTGCAGAAATTATCTTTGTTATCGTTTTACCTGCTCGGGAATGCTGATACGTCTCCAACGTATCGATAATTTCTTATGCTCCATGCTACTTTATTGATGATACCTACATGTTTTATGCACATTATATGTCGTATTTATGCATTTTCTGGAACTAACCTATTAACAAGAGTGCCAGTTCCTGTTTTCTGCTGTTTTTGGTTTCATAAATCCTAGTAAGGAAATATTCTCGGAATTGGACGAAATCACCGCCTCAGGGTCCTATTTTTGCACGGAGCTTCCAGAAGACCGAAGGGGAGTCGAGGCCACGAGGGCCAGTGACGTGGCGGCGCTGCCCAAAGCCTCTGGCCGCGCGGCCCCCGTCCGGGCCCCCGTGCCGCCCTCTGACCTGCCCTTTCGCCACTTATAGCCTGGTCGGGAAACCCCAGTACCAAGAGCCACGATACGGAAAACCTGCAGACGCCGCCGCCGCGAATCCCATCTCTGGGATTCAGAGATCGTCCCGACTCCGGCACCCTGCCGGAGAAGGGATTCATCTCCCGGAGGACTCTACACCGCCATGGTCGCCTCCGGAGTGATGAGTGAGTAGTTCACCTCTGGACTATGGGTCCATAGCTAGATGGTCGTCTTCTCCTAATTGTGCTTCATTGGTGGATCTTGTGAGCTGCCTAACATGATCAAGATCATCTATCCGTAATACTATATGTTGTGTTTGTCGGGATTGATAGAGAATACTATGTTATGGTGATTATCAATCTATTGTTTATGTGTTGTTTATGATCTTGCATGCTCTCCATTATTAGTAGAGGCTCGCCAAGTTTTTGCTCTTAACTCCAAGAGGGAGTATTTATGCTCAATAGTGGGTTCATGCCTTCATCGTGACAGTAGGTTCTAAGGTTGTGATGTGTTGTTGCCATAGGGATAAAACATTGATTCTATGTCTAAGGATGTAGTTGTCGCATTACATTACGCACCATACTTAATGCAATTGTCTCCGTTGCTTGCAACTTAATACCGGAAGGGGTTCGGATGAACCTGAAGGTGGACTTTTTAGGCATAGATGCAGTTGGATGGCGGTCTATGTACTTTGTCGTAATGCCCGGATTAAATCCCACTATATTTATCATATCATGTATATGCATTGTTATGCCCTTCTCTATTTGTCAATTGCCCGACTGTAATTTGTTCACCCAACATGCTTTTATCTTATGGGAGAGACAACTCTAGTGAACTGTGGACTCCGGTCCTATTCTTTACATCGCATACAATCTACCGTACTTGTTTGTACTGCTTTCTTGCAAACAATCATCTTCCACACAATACGGTTAATCCTTTGTTACAGCGCGGGTGAGATTGACAACCTCACCGTTTCGTTGGGGCAAAGTACTCTGCCAGTTGTGCAGGTTCCACGTTGGCGCCGGAATCGCTGGTGCGCCGCATCACATTTCGCCACCATCAACCTTCAATGTGCGCTTTTTGGCTCCTACTGGTTCGATTAAACCTGTTCCAGCGGGCAGCGGAGGTGTGGTAGATCCCCTCGGAATCCCAGCAGCACGACGGCGTGGTGGTGGTGGTGGAGGAGAAAAGCTGCAGGGCTTCGCCAAGCCGGAACAGCTCTATGGAGGAGAGAGGGGGCGGCCAGAACTTGCTGTGGAAGGGGTGAACGCCCCCCTGCCCCCTCCCCTCTTTATATAGGGGGGGAGGTCGGTTTGGGTGGCCCCCCAATGCCCCAAACCCATCTAGGGCCGGCGGCCAAAGGGGGGAGGGGGAATTCTTCCCCCCCAAGTTGATCCCCCCTAGGGTTTTGGGGAAAACCCTAGGGTTGGCCGGCCTGGGCCTTGAGGGGCATGTGCCCCTGGCCCATTAGGCTAGGGTGCACCCCCTCGGCCCATGCTAGGCCTCCTAGGGTCGTGGGCCCACTGGTGGGACCCCCGGAACCTTCTAGAACCTTCCCGGTCTTTCACCGGAAAAATCCCGAACTTTTCCGAAACCTAGAAATCAACTTTCCTTATATGAATCTTATTCTCCGGACCATTCCGGACCTCTCGTGATGTCCTGGATCCCATCCGAGACTCTGAACAAACTTCGGAGTCCATCTCATATTCCGAATCTACTTATGCGACATCGAACCTTAAGCGCGTCACCCTACGGTCTAGAACTATGTGATAAGCACGACTCCTCCGACTAATAACTAATAAAGGATCTGGAGATCCATAATGGCTCCTACACATTCAGCGATAACTTAGTGATCGATTGAACCATTTACATACGATGCTGATTCTCCCTTTTTCACGCGATATTTTACTTGTCCGAGGTTCGATCATCGGATCTCCATACCTTGTTCAACCTCATTACCGACAAGTACTCTTTACTTGTACCGTGGTATGTCATCTCTTGTGACCTAGTCACATGCTTGCAAGCTAATTAGACCACATTCCACCGAGAGGGCCCAAAGAGTATATCTATCCGTCATCTGGATGGACAAATCCCACTGTTGATCCATATGCCTCAACTCATATTTTCCGAATACTTAATCCCATCTTTATAACCACCCATTTACGAAGTGGCGTTTGATGTAATCAAAGTACTCTTCCGGTGTAAGTGATTTACATGATCTCATGGTCGAAGGACTAGGTAACTATGTATCGAAAGCTTATAGCAAGTTGAACTTAATGACTTGATTTCATGCTACGCTTATTTGGGTGTATGTCTGACATAGGAATCCCCAATGGGCCTGCCAAAGATGGTACCCGGGGTTTACTAAAGGCCCAAGATTCAAGAATAAGAAGACTCGGAAGCCTATTTAGTGTTAAGGAAAGATAGTTTGTATTAGGAAAGATAGAGATTTGTAATCTTACGGGTTGGATACGAAACCCTCCCGAACTCTGTAACTTGTGTATTACGAAACCCTCGGCTCCACCCTCCTATATAAGGGGGAGTCGAGGGACAAAGAAAGGATCGAATCTACTGTCAACATAACCCTAGTTTTACAATCGTCGAGTACTTTTCGACTGAAACCTTCGAGATCTACTTGCCCTCTACTTCTAGCAAAACCCTAGTCTACAATCTGTAGGCATTGACAAATTAATCCTTTGTCAATTGGCGCCGTCTGTGGGAATTAGAGGTTGCAAGGAGCTGATCTCGATGGCACGTCCAGAATCGTCGACTTCGTCGGTGGCTAGCAATGCGATGGATCGAGGTAAACAGGAAAAAACTCATCTAGTCGACTTTATTCCTCACCCGCCCTCCCGTATGGATGCATGTGCCTATCTGGAGGAGCCCATCGTCATGACGTTCGGAGAATTCCGATTTGGCGTCAACAAGGAAGGATCTTACCGTCTCGAAGTTCCGATCTCGTCGGAATTTTCAGCGGTCGATTCTAACTTTTCGTCGAGTGACGAGGAGTTTTCGTCGCCACGCTTCGTCGACACCAAGGCAAACGGAAAGCTCGCCAAGATCTTCAGCGACACATCTTTCGAGTCGTCTGCGGACTCCTTTATAAGCAGCGATTCCGACAGCGTCGACAGCTTCAACTTCATCGACAAATCTGCTGCCATCGGAAAGGTCTTCACCAATCTATATGATGGTGTCACCAATCCCGACAAAAAATCAATACGCAAAATACCATCAGATCTATGCGATAGAAGAGGCAGGCCGATCAGAACCAGAAACGTCAGAGGCTTTCGATGATTTGGGAAATCCATACATCGATCCCGCTGATCTCAGAAAAGGCTTAGGCACTAAATATGCTGGGTCTTCAACTCGCGCAAAAGTCCAACTCCCGCAAGCAGCGTGGGATAGGGCTGCAAGAGCCATGGATGGTTCAGAACCAATGACCACCACTGCTACTGCACAAGAACTACAAGCATATCAATATAGACTTGCTCTCGAGTAAGTAGAGAGTTGGAAAAACAGACAACATCCTTGAATAGGAGAAAAGAGGCAGCTTCCGCGTCCAGCAGGCGTCGAGCAGAGCTCAGTCGACAATCAGAAACTTCGGCGGATAGCCATAGAGAGGCTCGAAGGAGATCGAGATCTCGGCTGCAAAATATACCTGAAGAAGAGAGAGGAAACATAATTCAAAATCTCGACATGTCTTTCATGACGATTGATACAAGGGGAAATATCATCCCGAAAACGCCAGAAGCAGGTTACATGGCAACACAAGCTTACATCCTCGCGTCCAGACCACCTCCTGGGGACCCGAGAGAACCATTGTTCAATATGGCAATGGCTGGAGTAGGAGTTATGGGAACAGCATTTGCAGCCACGCCTCCCGAAGGAAATCCTAGGCAAAATAGTCCACGACCCACTACAACGGTTCAAGATCCACCGAGAACAAGTGGAGCAAGAGACACAGCAGTTCAAGTAAGGGTGGATAGAGCGCGACAAGAAAGAAGGGAACGTCAGCACTCACCAGAAGTTGCCGACGAAGATATGTGTGGGCTCCCGTGCTTTACGAGAAGAGTTCGAAAGACTCGAGTCCCAAAAGGGTTCAAGAAAATTTCAAGAAATTCGACGGTTTGCAAGATCCCGAGGATTGGCTCGTGGATTATCTCGAGATGGTGAAGCTGGTAGGAGGAACCAGAGCAACAACTATGCAAAGTATCCAAGTTCACTTGAGCGGTGCCGCGAGATCTTGGATAAAGAAACTTCCCCCAGGCTCCATCGACAGCTGGGATAATTTCGAGGACATCTTCGTGAGAAATTTTCGATCCACCTGCAAGAAACCTGCGTCATTGGAAGAATTGAGGGCGTGTCGACAGAAACATGATGAGTCGATGAGAAAATATATACAGCGGTGGAACATTATAAAAAACTCGGCAGAGGATATATCTGACGAGAGAGCAATAGATGCGTTCGTGGCAGGAATTCGGCGAGGAGATTTCGTCGAGGACTTAGGGAGAACTAACCCTAAGACCATATCAGCACTAATGGAGATAGCTAATAAGTGGGCAGATGGAGAAGACGCAATATACAACAAGCGACACAGGTCGCCAGAAGAGGATCGTGGTCGAAATTATCAAAATAGAAGGCGATTTTCTCGCCAGTTCTACAACAACGACGCTCCTGGCCATATATCGGCTGGTTTTCGGGGAAATCCTGGAGGGAATAGTCGAGATGACTATCAAAGGAGTAATGAGCAACAAGGCGACAATAGAGGTGATTTTCGTGGCAACAGGCAAAATAGTGGACCAAGGATTCAAAGACCTTATGTGTCTCCCGAGGAGATGATGAACGGTCCGTGTCAAATGCACTTTTACCTCGACAACAATGGAAAGAGGCAGTCAGGGCATCTACAGAAAGACTGCCGAAATTTTCAGGCAATGTTGCGAGCTGCAGGAATTGCAAATGCCCAAGCCATGAACAGAAACCCCCAGGGGCCAAGGAGCGAGATCCACCTCCCACCTCCTCCCGCAATCACGGACGAAAATCGGCACCAGCTCAGAATAGCGGCAGCACCACACCCACCTCCATATGTTGATCCTAATTCTAACGGTGCGGTCTCGATGATTCAGAAAGCTAGGCCATCCAACAGGGCGCAGAAGGTAATCTCACGACAAGTGTTCATGGCAGAGAAGATGCCTCCACCAACAGTTGAGTACCTAAATTGGTCAGGGCAAGACATTGGCTTCACAATCGCGGACCATCCGCAGCAAGTTCCTCGACCAGGACAATCGGCACTCATCTTACCCGCAGTAATCGCTGGTTTTGACGTGTCGAGAGTTTTCATAGATGGCGGCAGCAGCTTAAACCTTATGTATGCAGATACATTGAGGAAGATGAACATATCCTTAGCAAACTTGAAACCAACAGACACACGTTTCCATGGGATCACACCAGAGAAGCCAAGTTATCCGCTGGGCAAGATCAATCTCGACGTCAGTTTGGAACCCGAGAAAACTACAGGATAGAGAATTTGGAATTCGAAGTTGTGGATTTCCCGTCGCAATATCACGCCTTGTTGGGACGACCAGCGTATGCCAGGTTCATGGCAGTGCACTATACGTACCTGTTGTGGAGGTTGCCCGGGCCCAAGGGACCTATCACAATCAAAGGAAGTTTCGCGTTATCCGATAAATGCGACAAGGATTTTCATCGATTGTCAGAAACTTTCGGGATGCAAGCAGAATATATGGCGCCAAGGCTCACTGATTATGATGTGCTGCCAGAAGTAGGGAGGTCTTCTAAGGAGCCAACTTTTAACACAACCAAGGATTCAAAAGAGGTACAGATCCACCCGACAGACCCAAAGAAAACGACATCCATTGCAACAAACATGGATATCGCATAGGAAAGCGCGCTCGTTGGAGTTCCTCCGTGAGCACTGGAAAATCTTCGCATGGTGTCCGCACTTGACATGTTTATGGCACCTGTGGAACTTGCCGAGCACAACCTCAATTTGGATCCTCCTCACAGACCATCAGCAACCTTTGCGGCGTTTTTCGGAACCCAACCGCAAAGCTATGTTATCAGAAATAGATCGACTCAAAGATGCTGGTTTTATTAAAGAAATATCTACAGAAGCCACGTGGGTAGCTAACCCAGTGATGGTGCCGAAGAAACACACAAAAGTCCTTCGCATGTGTGTCGACTTTACGTGTGTCAATAAACATTGTCCTAAGGATCACTTTCCCCTCCCAAGGATCGATCAAATCATCGACTCCACGGCAGGATGCGAACGTTTCTTTTTGGACGCATACTCTGGTTATAACCAGATCAGATTAAAAGAAGAAGATGAAGCCAAGACAACGTTCATAACACCTTACGGCGTGTTTTGCTACAAAACAATGCCCTTTGGTTTGAAAAACGCGGGAGCAACATATCAGCGGATGATGCAGAAATGCCTAGCAACACAGATTGGAAAAAATGTGCAAGTCTACATTGACGATGTCGTGATAACATCAAAGAAAGGGTCGACTCTGATCGAGATCAGCGAAACCTTCGATAACCTCGACAAGTTCCGCCAAGCTGAACCCACAAATGCTCTTTTGGAGTTCCCGCAGGAGAACTTCTCGGGTTCCTAGTATCAGCAAGAGGGATTGAAGCTAACCCCAAAAAATACAGCCATCGCCACTATGAGAAAGCCAAATAAAGTGAAAGAAATACAACAAATGACGGGCGAGTCGCAGCCTTTGCGATTCGTCGCCAAGCTAGGAGAAAAGGCGCTGTCGTTTCTATGCATTGATCAAACAAGGGGAGAAATTTCAATGGAACGAGAAGCAGACAGAGCTTTTGAAAATCTCAAACGTACAATCTCGACACCACCAATCTTGGTGGCCCAAAGAGAAAGAACCTCTCCTCCTATACATTGCAGCCACACCTCAGGTGGTCAGCACGGCCCTAGTAGTTGAAAGAGAAGAAGAAGGAAAGCTCCATGGAGTTCAGAGGCCAGTATATTTCATCAGCGAAGTACTGTCGCCCTCAAAACAGCGGTATCCGCAATACCAGAAACTGGCGTATGGAGTATTTACGACAGCAAGAAAATTGCGACACTATTTTTCGGCGCACCCGATAATAGTGGTCAATGAAGCTCCTTTGTCAAACATATTGAACAACCCAGAAGCTACGGGTCGTGTCTCCCTTTGGGGAATAGAACTCTCCCCTCGGGACATCACGTATGAAAAAAGAAAAGCAATTCTACCAGATTTCATTGCAGAGTGGATGGAGCTACAAAACACGGGGCCTCCAGATTTATCGAGAACTTGGACCATGAACTTCGACGGGTCCAAAAGGTTGGAAGGTGCTGGAGCAG
>JAUUTY010001554.1:0-25151 GCA_030979885.1 Lolium multiflorum
AAAATAATACATCCATGCATGCATCATTTGGATTTTATAACATTGTCCTTACCGGACAATGATGCTTCTTTACAGAACCCGAGGTCCAGGTTCCATCCAACGCATTGAACTGCACTATCTCGCAGTCCACATGCAAGTTCACCCTTGCTCATGTCAATTTGAGTATTTTCTATTAATTTAATGCAAAGCTATATGACTTATCATTCCTGCATTGAAAATAAAATGTTACTTTTCCAATTATGAATATGACTATGTGGTGGGCAATGGAACCATGGTATGTGTTGATATGGTGGAGGTTCCATTGCACGGGTACTATTCATCTAGGACTAAGTACCAATGCCGTCTAGTGATTCTAGCGCCGTACATATCGCGTTGACCATAAGATCTATAATGGCTCTGGGGAAGCCAGCTGTATCTTTTCCCTCCTGCACGCCAACGGACTTGATAGAGCCTGGCGGGGTGCTGGAGGCACTGCCGTAGGTTGGGATAGCCTTTAAAATCCCCATCCGGACGTTTGGATGAGAGGCTCTACCGTCTATGAAGGATTGTCCGACGTACACCGTGGGTAAAGCCGTATGATCGGGAGATGTCTACCGGGGGTGTACGGATGGACAAAAGGGTGGGGGTCACGGAGAAGGCGGTGTGGGCTTGGATCTTTATACCTGGCCTCACACCAAGGAAGTGTGAACGGGGGCAAGTCCCTGCGGTTGGCAAAAAGGGTGAGATCTCTTATGGGAAAAGTAACGCACCTCTGCAGAGTGTATGTGACTGTCACTCCTTGTTCCGGGAAGGGAACTGCGAACGCGGCAGGAAAGGAACTCCGTGAAGTTCTAGTCAACCTGTGAAGACTGACGGGCATAGTTTTTCAGAATAAAATAAACCTTTTGAAGAAATGTTTTCAAAACATGCATTGACCTGAGATTTCCTGATCAATGGTCGTAGCTAGTGCATCAAACACCTTTTACTCTTTTGAACTTGCTGAGTACCCCTGTACTCACTTTCTTTCGACACCCTTGCTAGACTGTGATACGGAAGTGGAGGCCATTACCGATGGAGCACCAGAAGGAAGCTACGAGCTGGTCTACGAGGAACCTGATCTTACCGGAGGAGTTGAAGGAGTAGACTATGGGATAGTCTACGGACCCGATGACATGGAGGTGGAGGAGTAGTGATATACCTTAGTAGTATAGAGCCGAGCAGCGTAGTGGCATACTTAAATAAGTTGCTGAGCTCTTTTCTTATCTATGTTGGTTTGTAATAGTACCTAATGTTGTAGGGTGTTCTCATCGGACCTGTGAGAATACCAACTTGTTAAGACCATGATTGTAATATATTATCGAGTGTTATGACCTGCAATGTTTCTCTGTTGTACCACTCCGAGGGATGTGATATTTGTGAAGAAGTCCCTTCATGAAGATCATATCAACGACTTGTATACTACAACATGCAGTGGTATGCTGGGTCACCGCAGCTGGTATCAGAGCAAATGTTGCGACCTTAGGTTGGAAAAACCTAGTATAGGGAAGAAACCTGTAGGAGTCAAGTTGAAATAGTAAAGGATTCTCTAAAAATATGATGTTTATTCACTTGAGAATAGAAAAATCATATATTTTAGTGCGATAATTCTTTATTATAGCTATTATTATACACTATCACTACTAATTTTCTGCTTTTGTATACAGCCATAATGGCGTACACGTTTCCCAAGAGGACTTTGAGGCAGGTTGAGGGATGGCTCGGTGATTATGAGGGACCACTTACAGATCTCCTGCGTGGGATGCTGAAGGAACTTCATTGTGAAACTCGGATACCTGTTCTCAAGTACATCTATTATGATGGAGAGATAGTAGCCAAGTGCAGAGTTTCAGTTCAACTACCTATGCAACTGGAGATGAGCCGTATAATGCCATACGGAGAAGCCAAAACCCTTACCACAGCCTTTCACATGGCCATATTCAAGGCAATCCTTGAAATAAGGCAGCACAAGTCAGTAGAACTGCTATGTTCGGAGTATTCTCATATACCTCATGCCGAGGAAGATGAGGATCCCGCTCTGAATCATCTGCTGATGGCAAACAAACATCCTGAAGTTGCAGCGCAGCACATGGACAGCTGTAAGTCTTTACTGACTACGATGTACCTTCTACACGTGAAGATGGTGGGTGAGATTGACCACATGCTAGCTGAGTTCACGGACCCTGATAAAGTTCAAGCTCGGATGCATGATCTGAGGGCACAACCCCAATATACAACACCCTTCTTTAGCCTAAACAACCCTGTAGATTGGAGTGGCCAGGCAACCCAGAGAGATCCACTTACACCCAACTTTGTCCCACATTATCCACATGTGTCAGCATCATATGATTCCGGATATGGGGGAGATAATTCATGGAACCTAAACTGCTCCGAGTCACCAATCGAAAACTCAACCGGTTGGCGTTTCGGGGAACCTTATGGAGATGAGGAGGAACCTATTCCATGTGACACTGGAGATGAAAGTGGTGGGGTTAACCAGTATGTTAACCGACACTATGGGAAGGAAGAGAAAGCTACTGATTCCATTTCTTTAGACTTGGAGATGGGGTTCTCAAAACCATCACAGTACGAGGAAGGTGAAAGCTCCGGAGTGAAGAAGAAGAAGAAGAAGATGAGGGGGCAGGTCCAGTTACTTTGGCATGACCGATCTCTGTCTCGGCACTTCGTCCGATTCAGATTACATACCTACTGGAAGGACCTTTGTTCCGGACGGTGTTCGGAAGACGAGTCGCTGTACCGGATGGACCCCAGGAATGTATGCGGAGGCGAACGAAGACGATGAGGAGTAGAGCTCCAAGGAAGAATAAAGTAGTATAGGTGGTATTGTACTAGAACGTATTTTAAATTCCGTTGGCTTGGGCTTGAAGCCAAATAAGTGGTTATATAAGTACCACATGTAATATATGTGTGTAAGTTATGTAATATACGGTGTATATACATAATAAATGTTTGCTTTGGATTTGCTTCTTGATTTCATTGTGTGACTAGTTCTGGGCAATGAGTTGAGCTCAGAAAGCATTTGCATGGTGTAATTATGAGTAATCGCTCTTTGTTACAGGACTAGGGGGAAATGGCGTTAGTTGAAACTGAAGATGCTCGGAGAGAGCGAGAGGGGCGAGAGAAAAAGAGGAGGCAGATGCAGCAGCAGTTTTAAAAATGCACCACCACCACCACACCCAATGATGCATCCAGATTTCCAACAGTACATGAGGGCAATGGAAGAAGATAGGAGGAGGTACCAGGAGAGTCAAAACAAGAACATGCAAGATTTCTTTACCCACGTCATCAATGATAGGGGTAATGAAGGCAAGGGAGTAACCTTATCAGACTTCCAGAATGCAAGACCACTACCTTTTGCATCAGCCCCAGAACCAATGGATGCAGAAGACTGGCTCATGGACACTGAAAGAAAGTTGAGGACCGTTGGATGCAATGATGAAGAAAAGATTCGGTATGCCACTTATCTGTTGTCAGGTCCAGCAGCATCATGGTGGGAGAATCTTGTGGCAGTACACCCTCCAGAAAGGTGTTCACCTGGGAGGAATTCAAGAAGAAGTTCCGGGATGCCCATGTTCCGGAGAGCGTGGTGGAGCTGAAGAAGAGAGAGTTTGACGAGCTGCATCAGAATACTGCACCTATCATGCAGTATGTCCGAGATTTTAATAGGCTGTCAAGATATGCACCTGAGGAAGTGGACACTGAGGAGAAAAGAAAGAAACGATTCATGAAAGGCATGAATCCATACATGAAGATGCAACTGAGGTTGGCACGGACTGCAGAATTCCAGGAACTGATTGATTCGGCAATCACTTTCGAGGATGACTACAGGCAGGTCCAGGAGGATAGGAGGAAGAGGGCTCGTATCGAGCCAAGGAAGTACCCAGTCAGTAAACCGACTCCAGATCGGAGTTTCAAACCACGATTCCGACCTACTGGTAATCAGTATAACCGGGGAGGTCAGAATCAGAATCCAAGGAACCAGATACTCTGTCATAATTGTGGCCAGAGGGGACATGTTCAGAAGGATTGTCAGAAGCCCAGGATCATATGCTATGGTTGTGGGAAAGAGGGACACATCAAGCCAGAGTGTCCAAACAAGGCGTCATGGAGTGGACAAAGCTCCGGAGGACGAGGCGGAGGTAATAACAACAACAACAACAACAACAACAACAACAACAACAACAACCGGAACTACAACAACAACAACAAGAGGGGAAAGCCATATGGGAAGCTGAATTGCACAACTTTGGAGCAAGCAGGAGAATCGGACCAAGCAGTCTTAGGCGCTCAGCATCCTTACCCATCCTGGCAAAGTATTATTTGATACTGGAGCAACTACATCATTTCTTGCACGGGAATTTGTGGAACAATTCGGGCTTAGATGTTCTAAGTTAGAAACACCTATAACTGTCTTATCTGCGGGGGGAACGATCTTAGTAACCCACGTGAAAGAAGCACATGTCATAACCATTTGTGACTGTGTATATTTCGCGGACCTATTCATCATCCCCATGAAGGACATATCAGTCATCCTAGGAATGGACTGGTTAACGGAGAATGGCGCAGTAATCAACTGTGGAGACAAGACAGTATCACTCCGAAACTCCATAGGAGGTCAGATAGTGTTTCAAGGAGACAAGTACACTCAGTTGGAGATAGGATTGGAGCTGAATAGTCTGAAGGAGGTGAAGATTGAAGATATCCCTGTAGTGAATGAGTTTCAAGATGTATTTCCCAAGGAACTACCGGGAATGCCACCCGATAGAGAGATCGAGTTTACCATAGATCTGATTCCAGGCACAACACCAATAGCTCAACCACCATATAAGATGGGGCCAAAGGAGTTAGTGGAACTGAAGGCTCAGATAGATGAACTGGAACAGAAGGGATTTATTCAAGAAAGTGTGTCACCATGGGGTACACCAGTTATCTTTGTGGATAAAAGAGATGGAGGAAGGAGAATGTGTGGAGATTACAGGAATCTTAACAATGTAACCATCAAGAACAAGTATCCTTTACCCAGAATACAAGATCTTTTTGATCAAGTTCAAGGAGCTGGAGTCTTCTCGAAGATAGATTTAAGGTCAGGATATCACCAAATCAAGATCAAGAAGGAAGATGTGCCAAAAACAGCGTTTGTGTCAAGGTATGGACACCATGAATACTTGGTTGTACCATTTGGACTAACAAATGCACCAGCTATTTTCATGAATTTGATGAACAAGATATTCATGAAGTACTTGGACAAGTTTGTGATCGTGTTTATCGATGACATTCTGATCTATTCCAAAGATAAAGAAGAACATGCCAAGCATTTGAAGATAGTTCTGCAGATTTTAAGAGAACATCAGTTATATGCAAAGTTCTAATAAGTGTTTGGTTAGATAGTGACACGTCCCAACGTATCGATAATTTCTTATGTTCCATGCTACTTTATTGATGATACCTACACATGTTTTATGCACATTATATGTCATATTTATGCATTTTCTGGAATCAACCTATTAACAAGATGCCGAAGAGCCAGCTGCGTGTTTTCTGCTGTTTTTGGTTTCAAAATCCTAGTAAAGAAATATTCCTTAATTGGACGAAACTTTCACTGTGGTCTCATTTTTGCATCGAAGCTTCCAAGACCGAAGACCTAACGAAGTGGGGCCACGAGGCGGCCAGCCGGCGCGGCCCAGGCCCGGGCCGCGCCACTCTGGGCCCCTCGTGTGGCCCCCGCGTTGACCCTCCTCCGCTCTACTTAAAAGCCTGTCACAAACCCCGCATCGAGAGCCACGATACGAAACTTTACAGAGACGCCGCCGCCGCTAATCCCATCTCTGGGATTCTCGAGATCGTCCGGCACCTCGGAGAGGGGATTCATCTCCCGGAGGACTCTCCACCGCCATGGTCGCCTCCGAAGTGATGAGTGAGTAGTTCACCCCTGGACCATGGGTCCATAGCAGTAGCTGGATGGTCGTCTTCTCCTTGTTGTGCTTCATTGGATCTTGTGAGCTGCCCAACATGATCAAGATCATCTATATGTAATTCTATATGTTGTGTTTGTCGAGATCCGATGGATGAGTACTATGATTATGGTGATTATCAATCTATTGTTCATGTGTTGTTTATGATCTGCATGCTCTCCGTTATTAGTAGAGGCTCAGGCCAAGTTGATACTTGTAACTCAGAGGGAGTATTTATGCTCGATAGAGGGTTCATGCCTCCATTGAATCTCGGACAGTGACAGAAAGGGTTGTGGATGTGCTCTTGCCACTAGGGATAAAACATTGATGCTATGTCTAAGGATGTAGTTCTTGATTACATTACGCACCATACTTAATGCAATTGTCTCGTTGCTTTGCAACTCAATACCGGAGGGGGTCTTGAGACAATCAAGGTGGACTTTAGGCATAGATGCAGTTGGATGGCGGTCTATGTACTTTGTCGTAATGCCCAATTAAATCTCACTATATTTATCATGTCATGTATATGCATTGTTATGTCTTTCTCTATTTGTCAATTGCCCGACCGTAATTTGTTCACCCAACATGCTTTTATCTTATGGAGAGACACCTCTAGTGAAACTGGGGACCCCGGTCCTATTCTTTACATAGCATAAAATACTTGTTTTACCGTTTTCTTTGCAAACATCTTCCACCATACGTTTAATCCTTTGTTACAGCGAAGTCGGTGAGATTGACAACCTCACCGTTTCGTTGGGACAAAGCACTTGGGTTGTGTTGTGCAAAGCCTGGGCTGCTGGCGCCTCGGAATCGGTGTGCTGTTTCACATCACATTTCGCGACCATCAACCTTCAACGTGCTTCTTGGCTCCCACCGGTTCGATTAAACCTTGGTTTCATACCGAGGGAAACTTGCTTCTATACGCATCATACCTTCCACTTGGGGTTCACAACGGACGTGTACATCTACGTGTCATCAAGACTATTTTCTGGGGCCGTTGCCGGGGAGATCAAGACACGCTGCAAGGGGAGTCTCCACTTCTCAATCTCTTTACTTTGTTTTTTGTCTTGCTTTATTTTATTTACTACTTTGTTTGTTGCACCTAAACAAAACACAAAAAAATTAGTTGCTAGTTTTACTTTATTTACTGTCTTGCTCTCTATATCAAAAACACAAAAAATTAGTTACTTGCATTTACTTCATCTAGTTTGTTTTATTTACCGTTGCTAAAATGAATACTCCTGAAAATACTAAATTGTGTGACTTCACAAATGCAAATAATAATGATTTTCTATGCACACCTATTGCTCCACCTGCTACTACAGCAGAAAATTCTTTGAAATTAAACCTGCTTTACTAAACCTTGTCATGAGAGAACAATTTTCTGGTGTTAGTTCTGATGATGCCGCTGCCCATCTCAATAATTTTGTTGAACTTTGTGAAATGCAAAAGTATAAAGATGTAGATGGTGATATTATTGAATTTGAAGTGTTTCCTTTCTCATTAAGAGGAAGAGCTAAAGATTGGTTGCTATCTTTGCCCAAGAATAGTATTGATTCATGGACTAAATGCAAGGATGCTTTTATTGGTAGATATTATCCTCCCGCTAAAATTATATCCTTGAGAAGTAGCATAATGAATTTTAAACAATTAGATACTGAACATGTTGCTCAAGCTTGGGAGAGAATGAAAACTTTGGTAAAGAATTGCCCAACCCATGGACTGACTACTTGGATGATCATCCAAACCTTCTATGCAGATTAAATTTTTCTTCGCGGAATTTATTGGATTCAGCTGCTGGAGGTACCTTTATGTCCATCACATTGGGGGCGGCTACAAAACTTTTTGATGATATGATGATAAATTACTCCGAATGGCACACTAAAGAGCTCCACAAGGTAAGAAGGTAAATTCATGAGGAAACTCTCTTCCTTGAGTGATAAGATTGATGTGATTACGATTCGCTCATTGTGAAGGCAAGTTCTTCCTTTTGTCCTCCCAAAATTGAGAATATCTATGAATTCCCGTTTTTGCGCTGGGTCAAGCGTGTCCCCTTCCAGAAAGTCCGTAATGGGATCGTCCTGAGCAGGCGGGGGTCCAGAATCAATTCCAAAGTCCAGTGCCAACTTCATGATCAAAATCAACTATCGCCTTCTCGGGACTCGACCTGGAACTTCTTTCACTTTAATATGCCTCGTTCAATGAGAAAGCATCTGATCGAAGAGCAGCACTAAAGAAGCACGCTAGACTTCCTACTTTTTGGGTTTTTAAGGTGACCGATGCCTTTCAAAAGTGTGCTTTGGGCCCATCCTTAGTACTTGACGCAGAATGGAGCTAGTTATCCATTTTCAAAAGCGGATTCGGTGGTTCAAGAAGTAGAATTATGCATAGATTGCCGAAAGAGTAATAAAGACGAATGGAAAGGCCTGTGGACATGACCAAAACAAGGGCTAGTAGCACTTTTCTCTGGAATTGCCCCTGCAGACGGAGGACAAAGGGTTTTCATCTCGCGAAGAATCAGCAGTTGTGTTGAGGGCACTATTGACTAAGCTAAATACCATTTTCACTACTTTTGGCCCTTTAGCTTCATTGGTTGTTCAAGAAGAAAATGTTGATGTGAATTTCATTAAAAATAATAATCTCAACAACAATGCTTATAGGAACAACTCTGGTAATAACTATAGGCCATATCCTTCTGCTAATGGTAATGGTTATGGTAATTCTTATGGGAATTCTTACAACAATAATAGGAATGTACCCTCTGGTCTTGAATCCATGCTTAAAGAATTTATTAGCAAACTGCTTTTAACAAATCCGTTGAGGAAAAGCTTGATAAAATTGATACTATTGCTTCTAGAGTTGATAGACTTGCCTCCGATGTAAATCTTTTAAAATTGAAAGTTATGCCTTAATAATGATATTGATAATAAGATTACTACTACAGCAAATGCCATCCAAGTTAGAATTAATGAGAATATAAGATTAATGGCTGAACTGCGTGCTAGGTGGGATAGAGAAGAAAATGAAAACTAGCTAAAGAGAATAATATAGCTAAAGTTTGGACTATTACCACCACTAGTAATGCTAATTCTTCACATGTTGCTGCACCTCCTACTATCAATGGTAAAATAATTGGTGTTGGCAATGTTTCTACTCCTAGTGCAAAGCGTACTAAACTGCCTGAAATTGCTAAAACTGCTGAAACTGCTTGTGATAAAACTGCTGAAATTTTTTCCAATCTTGGGAACAATGATCCCATTGCTGTAGCTCATAATGATTTAGATTTTGATGATTGCCACATCTCTGAAGTTATAAAGTCTTACAAAACTTGCTAAAAGTCCTAATGCTAGTACTATAAATTTAGCCTTTACAAAACATATTACAAATGCTCTCATAAAAGCTAGAGAAGAGAAACTAAAACTTGAAACTTCTATTCCTAGAAAGTTAGAGGATGGTTGGGAGCCCATCATTAAAATGAAATTCAATGACTTTGAATGCAATGCTTTATGTGATCTTGGTGCAAGTATTTCTCATGAGGTTTAGAAAAGATTTATGATATGTTTGACTTGCCACCATTGAAGAATTGTTATTTGGATGTCAATCATCATTCTACAAAGAAACCTTTGGGGAGGATTGATAATGTGTATATTACGGCTAACATAACCTTGTCCCCGCTGATTTTGTTGTCTTGGATATTCTAATGCAATGCATCTTGTCCTATTGTATTGGGAAGACCTTTTTCTGAATCACAGGCTGTTATTGATATGAGGGAAGGTAATATTAAATATCAATTTCCTCTCAAGAAAGGTATGGAACACTTCCCTAGAAAGAGAATGAAGTTGCCTTTTGATTCTATTATTAGAACAAGCTATGATGTTGATGCTTCTACTCGCGATGTTACTTGATTTGCACTTTCTGCGCCTAAGCTGAAAGGCGTTAAAGAAAAGCGCTTATGGGAGACAACCCATGTTTTTACCTACAGCAATTTTTGTTTTGTTGAGTCTTGGAAGTTGTTTACTACTGTAGCAACCTCTCCTTTTCATGTTTTTGTGCCAAGTAAAGTTTCTATGCAAAAGTTGATGTTATATTTGGGATCGCTGCGCAGAAACAGCATTGCTGTCTGTCACGAATCTGGGCACAATTCTCTGTAGAAAATTCGAAAAAATCTGCCAATTTACGAGCGTGATCCTCAGATATGTACGCAACTTTCATTAGTTTTGGGTTTTTCCATTTGAGCAAGTCTGGTGCCAGCTTTAAATTCGTCTTTACGGACTGTTCTGTTTTTGACAGATTCTGCCTTTTATTTCGTGATTGCCTCTTTTGCTATGTTGGATTTATTTCTTTGATCCATTAATGTCCAGTAGCATTATGCAATGTCCAGAAGTGAAAATAATGATTGTGTCACCTCTGAATGTGTGAATTATTAATTGTGCACTAACCTCTAATGAGTTTGCTTGAAGTTTGGTGCGAAGGTTTTCAAGGGTCAAGAGAGGAGAATGATATACTATGATCAAGAGGAGTGAAAGTCTAAGCTTGGGGATGCCCCCTGGTTCATCCCCGCATATTTTAAGAAGACTCAGTTTAAGCTTGGGGATGCCCAAGGCATCCCCTTCTTCATCGACAACACTATCAGGTTCCTCCCCTGAAACTATATTTTTATTCCATCACATTTGTGTTCTTTACTTGGAGCGTCGTTTTGTTTTTGTTTTTGTTTTTGTTTGAATAAAATGGATCCTAGCATTCACTTTGTGGAGAGAGACACGCTCGCTGTTTCATATGGACACATGTGTCCTTAGGCTTTACTCATAATGTTCAAGGCGAAGTTTCTTCTTCGTTAAATTGTTATATGGTTGAAATTGGAAAATGCTACATGTAGTAATTCTAAAATGTCTTGGATAATGTGATACTTGGCAATTGTTGTGCTCATGTTTAAACTCTTGCATATATAGTTTAATCTATTAATGAAGAAATACATAGAGCTTGCTAAAATTTGATTTGCATATTTTGTTTCTCTAAGGTCTAGATAATATCTAGTATTGAGTTTTGAGAACAACAAGGAAGACGGTGCAGAGTCTTATAATGTTTACAATATGTCTTTTATGTGAGTTTTGCTGCACTTGTTCATCCTTGAGTTTGCTTCAAATAACCTTGCTAGCCTAAACCTTGTATTGAGAGGAATACTTTTCATGCATCCAAAATCCTTGAGCCAACTACTATGCCATTTGTGTCCACCATACCTACCTACTACATGGTATTCTCCGCCATTCCAAAGTAAATTGCTTGAGTGCTACCTTTAAAATTCCATCATTCACCTTTGCAATATATAGCTCATGGGATAAAATAGCCTTAAAAACTATCGTAGTATTGAATATGTACTTATGCACTTTATATATTTTATTAAGTTGCTTGTTGTGCGATAACCATGCTTCTGGGGAACGCCATCAACTATTGCTGAATATCATGTGAGTTGCTATGCATGTCCGTCTTGTCCGAAGGTCTATCATTTTAGTGGTTGGAGCATGCAAAATTGTTAGAGAAGAACATTGGGCCGCTTAACTAAAGCCATGAATCATGGTGGAAGTTTCAGTTTTGGACATATATCCTCAATCTCATATGAGAACAATAATCATTGCTACATGCTTATGCATTTAAGAGGAGTCCATTATCTGTTGTCCATGTTGTCCCGGTAGGGATGTCTAAGTTGAGAATAATCACTCAAAAGCGAGAAATCCGAAATGCGAGCATTCTCCTTAGACCTACAGGCGGCATGGAGGTACCCCCTTGTGACACTTGGTTGAAACATGGCATGCGAAGACCCGGTAGTCCAAGTTAAAGGACGAGGTGCGGGCACTATTAGCATACTATGCGTGAGGCTTGGTGCAACTTGTAAGATATAATTTTCATAACTCATATGCTTTATTACTACCGTTGACAAAATTGTTTCATGTTTTCAAAATAAAAGCTCTAGCACAATTACAGCAATCGATGCTTTCCTCTTTGAAGGACCATTCTTTTACTTTTATTGTTGAGTCCTAGGAATATTGTTGTTGCGAGACATAACAGTTGATATCATAAGTCATCATTCATTACAAACCATCATTGTCTTACAAAAGAGGATCACATGATCCAATATTACACAAATAGTTGATCTATTGATCAACGAACATCACAGTAGCGGAAGCGTAATAGGAGTGGACTATCTATTTCACAGGCCAACGCTTGACGTCAGGCGACTCCTAGTTGTTGTAGACGTCCTGCTGACCGTCTCATACTGCTGCTCTTCTTCATATTCTGGCCATTTGAATAGCCAGGGACACAGCCGTGAGTACTTTGAAGTACTCGCAAACTAATACCAAAGTAATCACTAACTAATTTAAAGAGGGGGTGCTAAGCTCTAGTTTCATTTGCATAAAGCCAATTTTAGTTTATACTCATTTCATATAGACCATTCATAAATTTAACTAACTCAAGTGGGAACATTAGTGTCATTCCCACAACTCAGTTGTGATTCACCATAATTCATCATTCACCATCCATATCCAAATTCTAATACTGGAAAACAGTATGGCCTTTCCAATCGTTCGTAACCGTGGACACGGCTATTCGAATAGGTTTACACTCTGCAGAGGTTGCACACTTGTGCCACAACATTTGATTCCATCCGTCGGGATTTCCCCGAATCATCGTATCACAGTACGCGGATCATCAACCATAACCTTTCATTTACTAACCCTAGTATGAGCACCTCTCCCCATGAGCTTGGCCTCCCAGTGAAGACCAACTGTCAACCTGGGAACTGCACAGGGCTTGGCCGTACAATTCACCTTAATTCACATCATTTCTCAACAACGGAGGCAGCCTCGGCATAACCCCTATGATGTGTGTTCAGAGGGAACCCATACTAAGATACATAAACTTCCAGTTAAGCCTTACCCATAATCAGGTATTGTGGGGGTACTCAATATTGGAAAGGTATCGCATCCAAACCAACATTAGTTTTTAATCAAAAATCACTATCTTCTCTTGGTCTTATTCACCTTCACAATTTCTTTCATAATTTCACCATCATCATCTCATATCACCATGTTCCCATCTAGAGTAGTCAATTTTAGGCATTTAGCACTAGCCACTAGTCATGAGGGGTGCTATCTTAGCTTGATTGACATAGACTAACTTAGATGATATTGTCCTACTCTAGATTAAGTGAATCATGAATCAAAAAGTACTTTGACAAAGTAAAGTAGTAAAACTTGAAAGTAAAGCTTGTAATAAAACTGGGATAGGCTTAATAAAGATAAAACAAATGGTGAGGTGCTTTGCCCTTGAGAGCTTTGCACTTTGCAAGTGTATTAGCTTGCCTTGATTGTTGTACTGATCAAAGTGGTCCTCCTCTCCTTGAGTGTACACCTCCTCCTCCTCGGCGTACTCCTCGGTACTAGCGTCTAAATACGAGTATGATACACACAATCACCACACCACTCAAATACTAAACTAAGCACACATATGAATCACTCTTACTAAGCTATCATAACACATGCTTATTATGTGAGTTGATTTAATTATTATTCTTAAGAAAAATAATTTCCTCTCATTATAAATATTAATTTAGGTTTCTTTTTATTTCTTGAGAGAAAATAATTTCCTCTCCTTAAGTCTTATTAAGATTTAATTTCCTCAATTAATATCATATGACCTAGGTTGACCAAGGTCAACCTCTTCATAATTATTATTTGGGAAAAGATTTAAATGAGGTTCATCACCTCATGCCTTTTAATAACTCATGATCAATGATTTAATATCATCAACTAATTTAATATGAATTTAACATGACCATGGTGTCTTTCTTATATTAACTTAGTGTAGACAAGATTTAAATGAGAGAGATGCTCTCATACACATTAATAAGAAATAGGCTCATTTAAAAAGTACTTTAAATAGCCTTAGGGCCAATTTTTAAACAAGGACATGATCATGCAAACAATGATACAATATTTTTACATATTCTGATAGATATATTGAAATGTGATTTTTGAGAGTTGGTTTCATCTTAAAAGCATTTTTATTCAATTTTTAATAATTAATTGAAGTGGAAAAAGGCCCTGCCTTGTTTATTTTCTCAGATTAATTCGACAAACAATTTAAGGTTGGGACCAGTGTAGTTTTGTAGATATTTTCACAAGGTTTCCAAATATATAAAATTTGTCAAATTTGGTTGGGTAGATTTTATTCTATTAATTTTTGAAAACAGCATCAGAGGCTAATTAATTAAATTCGAAAATCTCAATTTGAATCCTTGGGCCTAGGCGGGAAACTAAACGGGCTGCACAGCGGAAGAGGAAAATGGGCCGGCCCAGCAGCGCGTCCACGCAGCGGGCCGCCTGACAGCGTGGGGTCCACGCGTCAGTGGGTTTAAAACCCCGAATCGGTACAGAGAGAGGTGAGCCGTAGGATTAGAGGGGGATCGGACGGACGCTATGCGTCGTCGTCTCCGGCGAGAAGGTCGAGCTCCGGCGGCTCAGGTAGGGGGTCGGAGGGAGTACCAGGCCGTTGCAGGTGTCTGGCAGTGTGCGTGGGGAGGTTGTCGACGACGGCGAGTCGCCTGGTAGCAGTGGCGTCGCCGGGGGTGGCCTGGATCGACGGCGCCCTTCTCAGCACCTCTGCGGGCTCCGACGGTGAAATTGGGCGGCGGTGGTGGCTAATCGAGCAGGGCGAGGGGACGAGGAGCTTCAGGGGAGGGAGGTGAGCAAGAATGGTGTGGAGAGTGAGGCGAGAGGGGGTCTCCTTTTATAGCGTCTGGAGGTGGCCGTGGCGCGGCGATGAGCTCATCGACGACGACGCGTCTACAGGGGCTCCGGGGCACTGGCGATGACGCACGCGGATAGGCGATGTCCTGGCGGTGACGCAGCGCTTGACGGCGTTGAAAATGAGGCACAGGCGAGGACGAGAGGGTGACGGGAGCTTGCAGTACCGCGGCGGACGTCGTCGGCGTGGGCGTGGCGCACGGCGTTCCCGCGGGCCAATGGCGGTGTCTGGGCGTCTCACCGTTGCGTCGTGAAGCGCTTGGCGCTGGAGGCAGGGGCTGGGGTCAACGGAGCAGCTCGGGCGTCGACGTGGCCGGCGCGTTCTGGGGCGCACGCCATGCACGCTCTGGCGTGCGTGTGCATGCCTGGGCGCGTCTGGGCGTGTCTGTTCCGACGCGTCTGGTGCACCGTTTGGGCTGGGCTCGTGTCCATTCGATCCAGGGAAGTGTGGAGCAGTTAGAGGACATGGTGGTTCATGGTGGGGAAGGCCATGAACAGAGTTGGCATGTGTGTGTGTCATGCCATGCACGGCATGGCATGGTTCTCCAATATTTTGCATAATCAAGCTTGTCTCCAGTACTGCAATGATGCAAGGAGTCAATGAGGGTACTGAGGATGACCTAGGGTCGATGGTTGAGTCGATGATCCACTGGATATTGCAATGTATAGGGTTGGCAGAATGATGCTGGCAAGGTGTTCGACAAAATGGCCGCAAGAACTTTACTTTGGAATTTTGGAATGAAATTTTCAGGGTTTGATTTATATATTATTTGCAGTAGAGTGGTGGTGGTGGTGGTCAAAATGAAGATTGTTTGCAAAAATTCAAATTGGGTATGATCTTCACATTAATAAAAAGTCCTCACTTGTCACCCTTATTCTGGTCAACCTAGTCAACTCTAGCCATGGTGGTCAACATGAAAGTTCATCACCTTGACATGGTCTTGGATGACATGGTTTTGGTTGAGCAAGTTTAGTGTAAGAAATGATTTAACCAGAGGGGTAAAGAGGGGATCATGCTATAAAGTGCACAATTGACCATCATCATATGTGAGATGGTTTTGAGTTCAAATTTGATTCAATTTTGGTTTCTTTGATGCATTTAGGTTTGTTTGAGTTATATAATCATTTTAGAAACAAAAGATCATGCCATGGTGGCCTTTGGTGATGGTTTGCATTTTTGACCTATGTGTATGTGAGGGTTTCGCTCACACTTGGCATTTTTCTTTTATTTCCTCAAGGAGGGTTATTATGATCATATGTTAGGGTTTATTAGCAAAGGATAATCATATCAACACTTATCATGGCAAATGCACCAAAGATAATCACTCATATGCATGCACTTGTATGTGACACACTATGCATATAAAAAGTTTTTGTTTGTTGCAAATTTTGAGTACTTGATCTCTCCTTGATTTCATTATTGTTAAAACTTGGGATGTTACAAACCCTTCCCCCTTACAAAAGATCTCGTCCCGAGATCTTAAAGAAAACTAGGTGCTAAAGAGATCTGGGTATTCCTTCTTCATGTCTTCCTCTCGCTCCCAGGTGGCTTCGTCTTCAGTGTGATTGCTCCACTGAATCTTCAAGAACTTGATACTCCTGGTGCGGGTGGTTCTGTATGCTTCTTCCAGGATGCGAATAGGCACTTCGCGATACGTCAAATCTGAGTTGATGTCCACCGATCTGTGATCAATATTCTTGAACACTTCAGTCTTCTCCGGTACTTCAAGGCACTTCCGGAGCAATGAGATGTGAAACACATTGTGCACAGCCGCCATTTCTTCGTAGTTCCAGTTGATAAGATACTTCTCCTCGGCGACTCAGAACCTTGAAGGGTCCGACATATCGGGGCGCGAGCTTTCCTTTCACCTGGAATCTCTGCATTCCTTTGAGGGGTGACACCTTGAGATAAACAAAATCTCCAATCTCGAATGTCATCTCTCGGCGTCTCTTGTCGGCGTAGCTCTTCTGTCTTGATTGCGCAGTCTTGAGGTACTCGCGAATCTTGTGCACCTTCTCTTCGGCTTCTCGAAGAACATCCGGTCCAAAGACTTGGCTTTCCGACTTCGAATTAATTCGCAGGGGTGCCGGTACCTCCTTCCGTACGTATTTCAAAGGGGGCCATCCAGAATGGTTTGATAGCTCATGTTGCACGAGAATTTCGCGTAAGGCAAACAACACTCTTCCCACTTGGATCCATATTCCAGTACACAGGCTCTCAACATGTCTTCGAGTATCTGGTTGACTCTTTCAGTCTGTCCATCAGTCTGCGGGTGATAGGCGGTGCTGAAATTCAGCCGGGTTCCAAGTCCTTCATGTACTTTCTGCCAGAATCTTGAGGTGAACTGCGATCCTCTATCTGACACTATTGACTTCGGTGTTCCGTGCAGGGCGACTATTCTTGAGATGTACAACTCTGCTAGCTTTGGGCCTTGATAAGTGGTTTTGACGGGGATAAAATGGGCTACTTTGGTTAATCTGTCTACCACTACCCAAATAGAATCATTTCCTTTGCTAGATTTGGGCAGTCCCGTGATAAAGTCCATTCCGACCGAGTCCCACTTCCATTCCGGAATCTGTAAGGGTTGCAACAGTCCGGCGGGTCGTTGATGTTCTGCCTTGACTCTCTGACAGATATCACACTTGGCTATGTAGCTCCCTATTTCTCGCTTCATCCCATGCCACCAAAATTGTTCCTTCAAATCTTGGTACATCTTGGTACCTCCGGGGTGGATAGAGTATAAGGTGTCATGGGCTTCCTGCAGTATGACTTGCTTCAATTCTGAGTCTGACGGCACACATAGGCGACCGTTGTACCAAAGTACTCCTTCTTCATCTTCCGTGAATCCCGGTGCCTTTCCTGCTGCCATTTGGCTCTTGATTCCGGCAATGCTTGCATTTCCCTTCTGGGCTTCCTTGATTTGACCAATCAAAGTAGGTTGCAGCTCTATGCTGGCTAGGTACCCTTCACTAACTAGCTCCAACCTAAACCGTTCAAACTCTTCATGCAGGCTAGGTTGTTCTGCTGCGATCATGGAGTTCAGCTGACACGGCAGTCTACTCAAAGCATCTGCTACCACGTTGGCCTTGCCGGGGTGATAGTGGATTTCCATATCATAATCCTTTATCAGTTCCAACCATCTTCTTTGCCTCATATTCAGCTCTTTCTGTGTGAAGATATACTTTAGGCTCTTGTGATCTGAATAGATCTCGCATCGATTACCCATGAGGTAATGACGCCAAACTTTCAAAGCTAACACTACGGCTGCAAGTTCGAGGTCATGGGTTGGGTAGTTTTGCTCATGCTGTTTCAACTGCCGGGACAGATAAGATATCACCTTTCCTTCTTGCATCAGCACACATCCAAGACCAATCTTAGATGCGTCACAATAGACGTCAAAGGGCTTGGTGATGTCCGGCATGATTAGGATGGGGGCTGTGGTTAGTCTGGTTTTAAGTTGCTGGAAGCTGGCTTCACATTTATCAGTCCATTCAAACTTCTTGTCTTTCTTCAACAGTTGTGTCATTGGCCGGGCAATGCTTGAGAATCCTTCAACAAATCTGCGGTAATATCCAGCTAATCCAAGAAATGCACGGACCTCGGTCTGTGTGGTTGGGGTTTTCCATTCTTCAACGGTTTTGATTTTGGCGGGATCTACAGCAATTCCTCCCCTGCAGACAAGATGTGTCCCAGGAATCCAACTTCTTTCAACCAAAACTCGCACTTGCTGAACTTGGCACAACTTGTGTTGTCTAAGGGTTTCTAGGATAACCTCCAAATGTTGCTCGTGTTCCTCTTCGGTTTTGGAGTAGATAAGGATGTCATCGATGAAGACAACGACAAACTTATCCAGAAGTTCATGAAAATTTTATTCATGAGGTTCATGAAATATTGCTGGGGCATTGGTTAATCCAAATGACATGACATTGTATTCATACAACCCATATCTAGTGGTAAAGGCAGTCTTGGGAATATCCGATGCACGGATCTTCAGCTGATGGTAACCAGTCCTAAGATCAATCTTAGAGAACACTGTGGCACCGGTCAACTGGTCAAACAGGTCTTCTATCTTTGGCAAGGGGTATTTATTTTTGATGGTGACATCATTAAGTTTACGGTAATCCGTACATAACCGGTTGGCACCATCCTTCTTATCCACAAACAACACTGGTGATCTCCAAGGCGACGCACTTGGTCGAATCAGACCTTTGAACAACATATCATCCAGTTGCTTCTTCAGCTCTACTAGCTCTGCTGGGTTCATGCTATAAGCTCTTTGGGCTATAGGTCCGGTCCCAGGGATTAACTCAATGATAAACTCGATATCCCGATCCGGGGGCATACCGGGTAGATCATCCGGAACACATCAGCGTATCGACATACGACCCTGATCTGATCCAGAGTTGGCTTGGCTTCACTTTGGTTGCAGGTGAAATTTCTGGGTAGTTTTTCAGAAACATGTTCTATGGTTATTCCGGTGCTACTAGTCATGGTGATGGCCTTCTTGGCGCAGTCTATCAATCCATGATGTTTCGCCATCCAATCCATACCCAGTACTACTTCCAATCCTTTTGTTCCCAGAACAATCAAATTTGCGAAAAACATTATTTCTTGAATTCTTATGGGTACTTCTTTGCAAAATTTTCTAGCTTTAGTGGTTGATCCAGGTATTTGAACTATCATGACATGTTTCAAGCTGATGGGTTGAATCTTACTAGTGCTCACAAAATCTTCAGTAACAAATGAATGTGATGCTCCTGAATCAAACAACACTCTTGCGGGTCTTGAGTTAACAGAGAACATACCCAGCACCACATCTGGTGCTTCCTGGGCCTTCGGCGTTCATGTGGTAGAGGCGACCTCCGCGGTTGTTCGGGTTGTTGGGGGCGAACTTTTTGCCGGTGGAGACACGGCGCTGCTGCTGAGCTGGTGCAGAGGTGTTGCCGGCGAGCTTGGCCAGCCTTTTGGGGCACTCGTTGGAGAAGTGTCCCACAACTCCACATTCATAGCAGGTGATTGTGGACTTGTCCTTGGTTGCGACAGGGATAGCATTGCTTCCTGTCCTGGGTGCAGTGTTGGTGTTGTTGTTGTTCTGGTTGTGGTTGGGGGCTCGCGGCGGTGCGCGGTTGAAGTTGCTGTTGTGGTGTACATAGTTATTGTTGTGGTGGGGGCCTCCTGGCCTTGGGTTTCCTCCGCTCCGGTTCTGGAAACCGGGGCGCGACATCTGGTTTTGGGGCTTGGTGTTGCGGGGGTTGAAACCACCGCTTGAGCTGGGGCGAAACCGGGGTGTGTTGCTGGGCCCACTTTGATTCATCATGCGGCGTTTGCGGTTTTCATTTGCCTGATGCAGTTTGCCTTCCATCTGGATGGCAGAGTCCACGAGGGCTTCTAAGTCGGCGAAGGGGATGTTGACTAAGACTGTCTGCATCTCATCGTGCAGACCGTTGAGGAATCTCTCCTTTCTTTTCTCTGTGGTGTCAGTTTCATCGGGGGCGTACCTTGACAGGGTGAGGAACCTGTCGCGGTATTCTACCACCGACATTCTTCCTTGTTTCAGCTCCCTAAACTCATCCCTCATTTTCTTGATTAAACCTGGTGGCACATGATACTTGCTAAACTTGAGCTTGAAATCAGCCCAAGTCATCATCTGTCCGGCATTTAATGCGCGGGCGCTTGTCCACCAAGCTCTTGCTGGTCCGGCTAGGTAGTGCGTGGCGAACAGCACTTTCTCATTTTCTTCTACTCCGGCTACCTCCAAGTTGTTTTCCATGGTTTGCAGCCAATCATCTGCATCTAAGGGTTCTTCCGTCTTACTGAAGACAGGTGGGTTGGTGTTTTGGAAATTCTTAAGTTTAGATCCAGGATGATCATGGTTTCCGTGACCCTGATTGGCGATCTGCTGCAGTGCTGCTATGTTGGCTTGTCTTTCAGCCCTTTCATCTTCTCGGTCAGCCAACAGAGTTTGCAGTAGTTGCAGCATTGCATCTTGGTTGCGGTTCGGAGGGGCCATCTGAACAGATAGATAGATCATGAGATGAGAGGGAATTTCTATGGCTTATTTTGAGTTAATTTTAAACTTAAACTTGACATATTTTCATGATGCACATAACACACATTTTATTTATTCACACAACATCACACATTACAAGTTACCATACTAAGGGTTTTAAGAACCCTTCTTCCACAATCTACGATACATGGTGCGGGATACAACTCACACCTACGTAAGTGATGCTAGTGCAGCTACTACTCATCATCTTCATCCACATCGATGGGAATGATCCCATCCTCCTCGGACTCCAGAAACGCGTAGTCCTCCTCATCAGTGAACTCATCATCCTCAAAGTCGTTGTCGTCACTCAGGAAGTCATCGCCTCCCTGAATGTCATCTCCATCCTCCTCCATCTCCTGGATCTGGTCCTGCTGGGTCCGGACAGTCACCTCCAAGGTGCGGATCTTCTCGCGAAGACGGCTGATAGTGGCATCCTTCTTGGCGCGCTGCAGGCGGAGTGACTTGCGGTCCTTGGCGAGCATCCGGATAGCTTCGGCATGGTGAGCCAAAGTCATCTGGGCACGGTGGTTGTGAACCCGCGTCAGTTCCAGTTCCTTCCGGGTCTCATGGAGCATGAAGTCCAAATGCTGCACATGGATCTTGAGCACCGGGTGCGAAGAGAGTGCCATGGGTTCCCCCATGGTGTCGTGCCTGGCGAAGTAGGCGAAGCGGCTTCCCCGGAGTGCGGCGATGTTCTGTCCGCACACCCGAGCAAGTCCCTCCTGAAGAGCGTGAGCAAGCCCGTCCGGCCAGTTGCATGCCTTGAAGGAGAAAAGGATCCTCTCCGAGATGGGAGGCTCCGAACTTCCCTTCAAGTCAGCGGTGATCATCCACTGCTGTTCCCCGGTGGGGGTGTCGTGGATCCGGACTCCATGGAACTTGGGAGGTGGGCGTTCGAGCCTCTCGGACACCAAGTACAAGTCGCGCTCGAACACCAGACTTCCTCCGTTCTCCAGATCGTAGGTCTCCGTCTGGACGTAGGGCTCCATCTGAAAGTGAAATGGATGAGTAAGTTAGAGAGGTGACTAAGTGTGACAATATTTTTAGATGAATTTAGAAGAAGGGGCATGGCTCATCATTTTTGAAAAGATCCTGTAGAAGAGAACATGAGTAAGTTTTTCACAGATATTCATTTTATTGGTTTTATAAACTAAATTTTTCAGAACGTCCATTTAAACTAGGGTCTCCTAAGGTCAAACAATGGCTCTGATACCAACTTGTCAACACCCGGATTTTTAAGTCCGGATGCCTATTATGTCATTCATCGCAATCCCAGGAATATTGTTGTTGCGAGACATAACAGTTGATATCATAAGTCATCATTCATTACAAACCATCATTGTCTTACAAAAGAGGATCACATGATCCAATATTACACAAATAGTTGATCTATTGATCAACGAACATCACAGTAGCGGAAGCGTAATAGGAGTGGACTATCTATTTCACAGGCCAACGCTTGACGTCAGGCGACTCCTAGTTGTTGTAGACGTCCCTGACCGTCGTCCTCATACTGCTGCTCTTCTTCATATTCTGGCCATTTGAATAGCCAGGGACACAGCCGTGAGTACTTTGAAGTACTCGCAAACTAATACCAAAGTAATCACTAACTAATTTAAAGAGGGGGTGCTAAGCTCTAGTTTCATTTGCATAAAGCCAATTTTAGTTTATACTCATTTCATATAGACCATTCATAAATTTAACTAACTCAAGTGGGAACATTAGTGTCATTCCCACAACTCGGTTGTGATTCACCATAATTCATCATTCACCATCCATATCCAAATTCTAATACTGGAAACTAGATGGCCTTTCCAACCGTCCGTAACCGTGGACACGGCTATTCGAATAGGTTTACACTCGAGGTTGCACACTTGTGCCACAACATTTGACTCCATCCGTCGGGATTTCCCGAATCATCGTATCACAAAGACGCTGATCATCAACCAACTGGCCACTAACCCTAGTATGAGTAATCTCTCTCATGAGCTTGGCCTCCTGAAGAAGACCAATCACAACTGGAACCGTACCAGGGCTTGGCCGATTACTCACCTTAATTCACATCATTTCTCAACAACGGAGGCAACCTCTCGACATAACCCCTATGATGTGTGTTCAGGAGGGAACCCATACTAAGATACATAAACTTCTAGTTAAGCCTTACCCATAATCGTGCATTGTGTACCTAACATTGGAAAGGTATCGCATCCAAACCAACATTAGTTTTTAATCAAAAATCACTATCTTCTCTTGGTCTTATTCACCTTCAAAATTCCTTTCATAATTTCACCATCATCATCTCATATCACCATGTTCCCATCTAGAGTAGTCAATTTTAGGCATTTAGCACTAGCCACTAGTCATGAGGGGTGCTATCTTAGCTTGATTGACATAGACTAACTTAGATGATATTGTCCTACTCTAGATTAAGTGAATCATGAATCAAAAAGTACTTTGACAAAGTAAAGTAGTAAAACTTGAAAGTAAAGCTTGTAATAAAACTGGGATAGGCTTAATAAAGATAAAACAAATGGTGAGGTGCTTTGCCCTTGAGAGCTTTGCACTTTGCAAGTGTATTAGCTTGCCTTGATTGTTGTACTGATCAAAGTGGTCCTCCTCTCCTTGAGTGTACACCTCCTCCTCCTCGGCGTACTCCTCGGTACTAGCGTCTAAATACGAGTATGATACACACAATCACCACACCACTCAAATACTAAACTAAGCACACATATGAATCACTCTTACTAAGCTATCATAACACATGCTTATTATGTGAGTTGGTTTAATTATTATTCTTCTTAAGAAAATAATTTCCTCTCATTATAAATATTAATTAGAGTTTCTATTTATTTCTTGAGAGAAAAATAATTTCCTCTCCTTAAGTCTTATTAAGATTTAATTTCCTCAATTAATATCATATGACCTAGGTTGACCAAGGTCAACCTCTTCATAATTATTATTTGGGAAAAAGATTTAAATGAGGTTCATCACCTCATGCCTTTTAATAACTCATGATCAATGATTTAATATCATCAACTAATTTAATATGAATTTAACATGACCATGGTGTCTTTCTTATATTAACTTAGTGTAGACAAGATTTAAATGAGAGAGATGCTCTCATACACATTAATAAGAAATAGGCTCATTTAAAAAGTACTTTAAATAGCCTTAGGGCCAATTTTTAAACAAGGACATGATCATGCAAACAATGATACAATATTTTTACATATTCTGATAGATATATTGAAATGTGATTTTTGAGAGTTGGTTTCATCTTAAAAGCATTTTTATTCAATTTTTAATAATTAATTGAAGTGGAAAAAGGCCCTGCCTTGTTTATTTTCTCATATTTATTCGACAAATAATTTAGGGTTGGGACCAGTGTAGTTTTGTAGATATTTTCACAAGGTTTCCAAATATATAAAATTTGTCAAATTTGGTTGGGTAGATTTTATTCTATTAATTTTTGAAAACAGCATCAGAGGCTAATTAATTAAATTCGAAAATCTCAATTTGAATCCTTGGGCCTAGGCGGGAAACTAAACGGGCTGCACAGCGGAAGAGGAAAATGGGCCGGCCCAGCAGCGCGTCCACGCAGCGGGCCGCCTGACAGCGTGGGGTCCACGCGTCAGTGGGTTTAAAACCCCGAATCGGTACAGAGAGAGGTGAGCCGTAGGATTAGAGGGGGATCGGACGGACGCTATGCGTCGTCGTCTCCGGCGAGAAGGTCGAGCTCCGGCGGCTCAGGTAGGGGGTCGGAGGGAGTACCAGGCCGTTGCAGGTGTCTGGCAGTGTGCGTGGGGAGGTTGTCGACGACGGCGAGTCGCCTGGTAGCAGTGGCGTCGCCGGGGGTGGCCTGGATCGACGGCGCCCTTCTCAGCACCTCTGCGGGCTCCGACGGTGAAATTGGGCGGCGGTGGTGGCTAATCGAGCAGGGCGAGGGGACGAGGAGCTTCAGGGGAGGGAGGTGAGCAAGAATGGTGTGGAGAGTGAGGCGAGAGGGGGTCTCCTTTTATAGCGTCTGGAGGTGGCCGTGGCGCGGCGATGAGCTCATCGACGACGACGCGTCTACAGGGGCTCCGGGGCACTGGCGATGACGCACGCGGATAGGCGATGTCCTGGCGGTGACGCAGCGCTTGACGGCGTTGAAAATGAGGCACAGGCGAGGACGAGAGGGTGACGGGAGCTTGCAGTACCGCGGCGGACGTCGTCGGCGTGGGCGTGGCGCACGGCGTTCCCGCGGGCCAATGGCGGTGTCTGGGCGTCTCACCGTTGCGTCGTGAAGCGCTTGGCGCTGGAGGCAGGGG
>JAUUTY010001555.1:0-24374 GCA_030979885.1 Lolium multiflorum
CGTGGACGCGGCTATTCGAATAGTTTTATACTCTGCAGAGGTTGTTCACTTGAGCCACAACTTTTGATTACATCCGTCGGGATAACCCTGAATCATCGTAACTCAGTACGCGGATCATCAACCATAACCTTTCACTTACATACCCTAGTATAGGTACCTCTCCCATGAGCTTGGCCTCCCAGTGAAGACAAACCGTCAGCCTGGGAACTGCACAGGGCTTGGGCCGGACATTCACCTCATCATTAATGTCGTTTCTTTTGTTGTGGAGGCATCTTTCGGCATAACTCCGATGACGCTTGTTTAGAGGGAACCCATACTAAAGTACATAAACTTCCAGTTAAGCCCTACCCATAATCAGGTATTGTGGGGGTACTCTAAAATTGGAATGGTATCGCATCCGAACCCAACCATCAGTTTTTGTAAATTCACCATGTCATTTAAGTCATATTCACCTTCAAAATCTTTCAATAGAATGACTCATCATTCCAAGGTTTTCAAAGTCATTTGCTTCACAAGTTCCCATCTAGAGTAGTCAATTTTAGTTTAGCACTAGCAACTATTCATGAGGGGTGCTAGCTAACTTGTAGCTCTCTAGGCTAAATTTGATACTCTTGTAGTACTCTATACTTAGACCAAAGTTAACTATAAAAGTAAGCTTTGATAATCAAAGTAAAAGCTTGTAAGAATAAAACTTGGGATTGGATCCTTAAACATAAAAATATTGCAATGGTGCCTTGCTCTTGTAGAGATTTGCCTTAGGGTAGCTTGCAAGAGTATAGCTTGCAAGAGTAGAGCTTGCATTGGGTAGCTTGTTTAGCTTGCCTTGGTTGGTGTATTGATCAAAGTGTTCCTCCTTCTTCTCCGTAGATGTTCTCGTCGTCCCCTTCGTAGCCTTCGGTACTAGCGTCTATAAACGGATACGAAGATAACAATCACCAAACAATACTTAAGTAGACTAGTTAGCCCTAATGGCTCACTCAAGATGATCTAGCATCATCATCTACATTACTCAACATTAGACTAGGGTTTCTTCTTTAGTGTTTAGAAAACAACTCTTGTTAATGAAATAGGGATAAGGTTTCTATTTAGTTCTGGAGGAATAATTTCTCTCATTGAATCCTATTAAGATTTAATCTCCTCAATTCATAAAGGTGAGATCATGTTGACCAAGGTCAATACTTCACATTTATCATTTGAGAAAAATGATTTAAATGAGATTCATCATCTCATGTAATTTAAATACTACTTTGATTTAAGATCCTCAAGTGAGCAAGTATGAGACCATGCAACAAGGGTCATCACATTACTTCATACTACTTGGGAAGATGATTTAAATGAGGTGCTACACCTCATAGATTTAAAATCTTAAATTTGAAAATGATTTAAATGGGCTCGAAATAACTACATAGCCATTATTTTGCTCTAGCCCATGATCATATGAAGAAACTATGCTATGTTTTTACATAAACAATTAGGGTACTTGAAAAGTGAATTATGAGAGGTGGAATCACCTCAAAATAGTTTATGGTTGATTTTAAATAATTATTTGAAAGTTTGAAAAGTTACTGATTTGTCATTTTTATTGTAGAGTGTCTAGAATGAATTTTGCATTGAAACCAATTGGATTAGCTAGATAATTTCGTAATTATTCTAGAACATTTTGAATCAAAAATTTTGGACTTGTATATTTGAAAATATTTACATTATAGCAAGGTACCAGTAAGCAAACATAACTAAAATAAATTAAAACAGATTTGAATTTAAACGGGGCGCGGGAAAGAGATTGGGCCGGCCCAGCTGCGGCCTGGGCCACGCATGTATGGGGCATGCACGTCGAGCACGCGCGGGGCACGCGGGACGCTGGATCAGGATCGGACGGCGCTGGGCCGTCGTCTTCCCCGCGATGCTGCAAGCTTGCGACGGCGATTTTGCTCACCTCCGGGCACGGATTGAGGCGGGGTTTGTGCGTTGGAAAGGATTTTCAGTGGCTACAAAATGGTATAGGCGCGGAGGCTGAGGTGGCGAGAAATGGAAATCTGGGCGGCTTTTGGTGGTGCCGCCGGCCGTAGCTTTTGCACCGGTGAGCGGCAAGGAGAGGAGAGGAGTGGGCTAGGAGGGAGGGGAGGATGCTGCTGGGTGGTGTGGTGATGTCCAAGGCGAGGGGCGGGGTTTATATAGGCTCCAGGGGAGGGAGGCGCGGCATGGCCGGCATGGTGGCCATGTCGTCGACGGCGTGGCTACAGGGCGTTCTGGGCCGAACGGTCATGTCTAGGAGGTGCGTGGGAGTGAGGGGAAGCTAGTGGCGCAGTGGGACGCGACGGGATGCAGTGTGCACGAAGAGGGACATGGGTGGCCACGGGTTGGTGATCATGAGCAATGGCATGATCATTGTGGTCATCCACTTGCTCTCCTTGACATAGGGTCATGTCTAGCAGGTGTCTAGGGTCAATATCAAGTGGTGACATGGTGAGAGAGAGGGAAAAGGGCCAGGGGTAGGTGGTGACATGGTGGTGATCATGTGAGTGGCATGGTGTGGCATTGGGTGGTGCAAGTGGGTTTTTGGGGTCAACTATGGTAGGGTGGTGTTCAGAGGAGTGAGATGAGTCAACTTGACAAGGTGAGGGTGACCAGAGAGGGAGAAAGACAAGGGTTGGCATGGTGATGTCATTTGGAGTGGCATGGCATGGCATTGGTTCTTTGTGCATGGTGATGATGTGTACCTAGGTGCACAAGCTTAGTGGGGTGAGGATGAGCTCAAGGTTGAAATGGGTGGTACATAGTGGTTGGAGTAGGTGTACTTTGATGTAGAAATTGGATTCTCATGTAAAAACCTCATGTGTGAGTAAATTTTGCTAGGTTTCTTCATCGATGAGTTCTAAATGATATTTGGCAGTAATGGGTGGCATTGGTTTGGGATTTGGAAATGATTTTCTAAGAATTCCAAAATTGATGAGAATCTAGAATTGGTTTCAAAGTGGCATTTTGGCTTGACTATTGTGAGCAATGGTCAATGATTTGGTCAATGTGGTCAACACGAAAAATATTCATCTTGATGAGGTCTTGGATGAGGTGCAAAGAGTTGAGAGGGTTTGGTTTGAGAATTTCTTTATACTAGGGCTCAAAGTGGGTAACATTTTATTTTGGCAGATTTTGACCAATACCATATGCATTAGGGTTTTTCACTTTTATTTTGATTTTTCGACTTTTCTTTGCTTCAAAAGGTGTTGTGTGAAGATGTAATGGTATAGAGAGGTGCTCAAGCATTGCAAACCAAAAAGATATGTCGTAGGATTCATTTTGTAAATTGGCCAAATACCCATATTTAGCTCTATGGAAGATTTTTAATTTCTTTTAATTTATTTTTGTTTCACTTTGGGAATTGAGTTGTTGATTATAGGTAGGGTTTATTAATGTTTTTCAAACCATCTAGCAAAGTAAAACATGGCATATACATTCATTTTTAAATATAGCCATAGGCTTATATGTGCTTCTCTTTTTATTTTATTTTATTTCTAAATTGTTTCTTTGTTTCCTACTTGCATGGTTAGGGCTTAGAAACAAATTGAAACACTTCAAACACACATTTATGTCACTAACAAGCATTTCATTCATTCACACACTAGAAAAGGGTTTTGAAATAGAAAAGTTTTTGTTAACCCTCAAAATTGATTAATTGGAAATGGTTTTATTTGTTTCAAAAAGTTGGGGTGTTACAAACCTCCCTTAAACAAATCTCGTCCCGAGATTTTAAGAAAAGTTAGGTTCCTAAAAGAGATTGGGCAATTGGATTAACAGGAAAACATACTTGGCATGGCCTGAGGTGCTTCTTGTGCTTCTGTTGCATTCAGTAGTAACGACCGTTGCGGTTGTTCGGGTAGTTTGGGGCAAACTTCCTTCCGGCTGCGGCGCTGGCTGAGCAGGTGCAGCGGTATTGGGGGCAGTCTTGGCAAGCTTCTTGGGGCACTCATTGGAGTAGTGACCCACAACTCCACATTCATAGCAGTTCACAGTTGACTTGTTTTTTGGGGCAATGGGTAGAGCATTGCTTCCAGTCCTTGGGGCATTGTTGGCGGCTTTCATCGGGCACTTATTAGAGTAATGACCAGTAACACCACATTCATAGCAAGTCACAGTGGACTTGCCTCTGGGGGCATGGTTGGGTATTGGGATGAGCTGCTCCAGTGATGCTATCCTCACGCGGAGGCGAGCAATGAGGTAGTCCTTCTTGGCGTGCTGATGGCGAAGTGCCTTGCGCTCCATTGCAAGGATGTTGATGGTGTCAGTCATCTTGGCGTGCTCAATGTGCATCTGGTTGGCCTGGGCACGGGAGTTGTTGCGGGTAGGAGGGGCCATCTGAACAATGAGGTAGATCATAAGATAAGAGGGGAATTTCTATGGTTTGTTTGAGTTAAATTCAAAAAGTTTCAAAACTTGAGTAGTGTTGAGGGGGTAAAAACCAACAACACTTTTTCATTCATACCAAACATCACACATTACAAAACTAACACACCGTTGGTTTTAAGAACCATTCATTCGTTCTACGATACAAGGGACAGGATACAAAACTCACACTTAGTGCTCTCTTTGCTACGAATTTACGCAAGTGCTCTAGTGACACTACTCTTCATCTGAATGGTGGTTTCTTCTTCTTCATAGGTAGATGCTGTCGTTGGTATAAGGCACGAATGCTGTCCAATTCCTTGCGGGTCTTGTGCAGTATGAAGTCAAGGTGTGGAAAATTTTATGGGCGGTACAAAGAAAAGTAGAGCATGTCTTTTTGAAAAGATCTCAAGGATAAGAGTGCGAATAAGTTTTCAGAAATACTCTTTTAAAAAGGATCTCAAGGATAAGGGTAAGAATAAATTTTCAGAAATAATCTTTTTGAAAAGATTTCAAAGATAAGAGGCAGAATAAATTTTTATAAATATTCACTTTCTTTGTTTTGAAACTAAGTTTTTCAGACGTCCATTCTAACTAGGGTCTCCTAAGGTCAAACAATGGCTCTGATACCAACTTGTCAACACCCGGCTTTAAGTCCGTGCCTATTATGCCATACATCGCAATCCCAGGAATATTGTTTTTGCGAGACATAATAGATTGATATCACAGAACATCATTCATTACAAACCATAATTGTCTTACATCAAGGGATCACATGATCCAGTCTTACAACATAGTGGATCTAGAGATCCAATTACAAAACACATAGCGGAAGCGAAGTAGCGGCGGTCCCATCTGTCTCCAGGCAACGTTGACGTCAGGAGTAGTCCTAGTTATCATAGACGTCCCCTGTCCATCCTCCTGGTACGGTCCTCTTCATAGTCTGGCCATTTGAATAGCCAGGGACAAAGCCATGAGTACTTTAAAGTACTCACAAACTAATACTAATGTAAGTACTATCAACTATGGTAAGGGGGTGCTAAGCTCTAGGTTCATTTGCATAAAGCCAGTTTTATTTCATAAGCACTTTAGTAATAAAAGACTCTTCATTTGCCTAACTTACTCAAGTGGGAACCTTAGTGTCATTCCCACAACTCTGTTTTGATCAATTAAATTCACCTTTCAAGTTCAAGTCACATGTCACATGTCACATTTTTAAATGAATCTGATGACGGAACAGTATGGCCTTTCCAACCGTCCAACCATGGACGCGGCTATTCGAATAGTTTACACTCTGCAGAGGTTGTACACTTGTGCCACAACATTTGATTACATCCGTCAAGGATAACCCCGAATCATCGTAACTCAGTACGCGGATCATCAACCATAACCTTTCACTTACATACCCTAGTATAGGTACCTCTCCCCATGAGCTTGGCCTCCCAGTGAAGACAAACCGTCAACGGGAACTGCACAGGGCTTGGGCCGGACATTCACCTCATCTTTAACGTCGTTTCTTTTGTTGTGGAGGCAGCTTTCGGCATAACCCCGATGACGCTTGTTTAGAGGGAACCCATACTAAAGTACATAAACTTCCAGTTAAGCCCTACCCATAATCAGGTATTGTGGGGGTACTCTAAAATTAGAATGGTATCGCATCCGAACCCAACCATCAGTTTTTGTCAAATTCTCCATGTCATTTAGTCATATTCACCTTCAAAATATTTCAATAGAATGACTCATCATTCCAAGGTTTTCAAAGTCATTTGCTTCACAAGTTCCCATTTAGAGTAGTCAATTTTAGTTTAGCACTAGCAACTATTCATGAGGGGTGCTAGCTAACTTGTAGCTCTCTAGGCTAAATTTGATACTCTTGTAGTACTCTATACTTAGACCAAAGTTAACTATAAAAGTAAGCTTTGATAATCAAAGTAAAAGCTTGTAAGAATAAAACTTGGGATTGGATCCTTAAACATAAAGTAATATGGTAATGGTGCCTTGCTCTTGTAGAGCTTTGCACTAGGGTAGCTTAAGAGTATAGCTTGCAAGAGTAGAGCTTGCATTGGTGTTAGCTTGCCTTGGTTGGTGTATTGATCAAAGTGTTCCTCCTTCTTCTCCGTAGATGTTCTCGTCGTCCCCTTCGTAGCCTTCGGTACTAGCGTCTATAAACGGATACGAAGATAACAATCACCAAACAATACTTAAGTAGACTAGTTAGCCCTAATGGCTCACTCAAGATGATCTAGCATCATCATCTACATTACTTAACATTAGACTAGGGTTTCTTCTTTAGTGTTTAGAAAACAACTCTTCTTAATGAACTAAGAAGCTCTGATCACATGGGTACGTGAGCACGCATTGTATGTCCACACTTGTCTAACGCCTGTCTGTTTCTCCGTTTGGTAGAATCTTTCAATCGACATGGCCGCACGACCCCACTAACTAACCACGAGCGACTCCCGTCCTGCCGTCCAACCTGTTCTATCTTCTCATTCCTATCCGTCTCACCTCATCCGCATTTATCCACACCTGATCCTCTCCCCATTGCCGCCGCCACGCACCACCATGCCGGCATGGTCGCCACTCTCCAACCTCACTTGGTCCTCTGCGGGCTGCAACCTCACCCCTCCCCTTCCTCGGCTCTTTCACCTGCTCCGTTGTTCCGACAATAGTGCCACCCTACCTTTAGATCCTCGCCGCCTCCGATGAGAAGGTGGGATGGTGGGGAACGGGACGCTTCCATACGCATCCTCAACATCGCGCGCGAGCCGAGCTGAGCCGAGGCCGCGGCGCCGGCACGTTCGCGCCTAGGCGAGGCCGAGGCAATGGCCCCGCCGTATTTGATCTAGACTCATGCGAGCCGCCCTCTTTGTGGTCCCGCTCGAGCGTTGCTCATCCTCCTGGAGTGGCGACCATGGGAGACACCGATCGATGCCTCGCCTTGATTCATAGAGGCCCGTATCAGCTCGTTTGTCATGGTTTGTTTTGGAGAAGAAACGATTTAGTCTTGAATGATGTCAACACCCGGATTTTTAAGTCCAGATGCCTATTATGCCATACACGCAATCCCAGGAATATTGTTGTTGCGAGACATAACAGTTGATATCATAAGTCATCATTCATTACAACCCATAATCGTCTTACAAAAGTAGATCACATGATCCAATATTACAACAATAGTTGATCTATTGATCAATGAACATCACAAATAGCGGAAGCGAAGTAGTAGTGGACTGCTATGACGGTAAGCACGCGTCCGTTGGGAACCCCAAGAGGAAGGTGTGGTGCGTACAACAACAAGTTTTCCCTCAAAAGAAACCAAGGTTATCGAACCAGTAGGAGATGAAGGCCACGTGAAGGTTGTTGGTGGAGGAGTGTAGTGCGGCGCAACACCAGGGATTCCGGCGCTAACGTGGAACCTGCACAACACAATCAAAATACTTTGCCCAACTTAACAAGGAGGTTGTCAATCTCACCGGCTTGCTGAAAACAAAGGGTTAAACGTATGGTGTGAAGAATTATGTTTGCTTGCGAAAACAACAGAGAACAATGATTGCAGATATTTCAGATGTAGAAGAAAAGGACCGGGGTCCACAGCTCACTAGTGGTGTCTCTCCAATAAGATAAATAGCATGTTGGGTGAACAAATTACAGTTGGGCAAGAATAGAGATTCATATACATATCATGGTGACTACTATGAGATTTACTTAGGGCATTATGACAAAGAACATAGACCGCCATCCAGCATGCATCTATGCCTAAAAAGTCCACCTTCAGGTTAGCATCCGCACCCCTTCCAGTATTAAGTTGCAAACAACAGACAATTGCATTAAGTATGGTGCGAAATGTAATCAACACAAATATCCTTAGACAAAGCATCGATGTTTTATCCCTAGTGGCAACATCACATCCACAACCTTAGAACTTTCTGTCACTGTCCCAGATTCAATGGAGGCATGAACCCACTATCGAGCATAAATACTCCTCTTGGAGTCACAAGTATCAACTTGGCCAGAGCCTCTACTAGCAACGGAGAGCATGCAAGAACATAAATAGCACATATATGATAGATCAATAATCAACTTGACATAGTATTCAATATTCATCGGATCCCAACAAACACAACATGTAGCATTACAAATAGATGATCTTGATCATGATAGGCAGCTCACAAGATCTAAACATGATAGCACAAGAGGAGAAGACAACCATCTAGCTACTGCTATGGACCCGTAGTCCAAGGATGAACTACTCACGCATCAGTCGGAGGCGGGCATGGTGATGTAGAGCCCTCCGGTGATGATTCCCCTCTCGCAGGGTGCCGAGGCGATCTCCGTAATCCCCCGAGATGGGATTGACGGCGCGTCTCAGAACTTTTCTCGTATCGTGGCTCTCGGCACTAGGGTTTTCGCGACGAGGGATTAAGTAGGCGAAGGGGCAGCGTAGGGGGGTGCCCGAGGGGCCCACACCATAGGGCGGGCCGAGGTGGGGCCGCGCCGCCCTATGGGGTGGCCGCCTCGTGGCCCTTCTCCGTCTCCTCTTCGTTCTGGAAGGCTCCGTGGAAAATAAGAGGAAAACGTAGCATAGAAAACAAAAATTTCCTACCGCGAACACGCAATCCAAGCCAAGATGCAATCTAGAAGACGGTAGCAACGAGGGGATTATTGAGTCTCACCCTTGAAGAGATTCCAAAGCCTACAAGATGAGGCTCTTGTTGCTGCGGTAGACGATCACTTGCCGCTTGCAAAAGCGCGTAGAAGATCTTGATCACGGCGCCACGAACGGGCAGCACCTCCGTACTCGGTCACACGTTCGGCTGTTGATGAAGACGACGTCCACCTCCCCGTTCCAGCGGCAGCAGTAGTAGCTCCTCTTGAATCCGACAGCACGACGGCGTGGTGTCGGTGGTGGTGGTCCGGAGCTTCGCTAAGCGTGCGGGATGTGGTGGAGGAGCGGGGTGGCTAGGGTTTGGGGAGAGGGGGCGCCGGCCACTAAGGGGTGCGGCCACCTTGGTGGTTCTTGGGTGGCCGGCCCCCTCCCCTTGGCCCCTCATTATATAGGTGGAACCCCAAGTGTTGGTCTCCAAGTCTTCGAATAAGACCCGAACCCAAAACCTTCCATATGGTGGGAAACCTTCCCAAGCTAGGACTCCCACTAGAGGTGGGAGTTCCACCTTCCATATGGGGGGGTGTGATGTCTACGGGAGCTTCTATTCTTGTAGACAGTGGCCTCCAAGAGCAGAGGTTTGTAGAACAGCAGCAAGTTTCCCTTAAGTGGATTACCCAAGGTTTATCGAACTCAGGGAGGAAGAGGTCAAAGATATCCCTCTCATGCAACCCTGCAACCACAAAGCAAGAAGTCTCTTGTGTCCCCAACACACCTAATAGGTGCACTAGTTCGGCGAAGAGATAGTGAAATACAAGTGGTATGAATGAATATGAGCAGTAGTACGGCGCCAGAAAATAGCTTACTGGCATGCAGTTGATGGTAGTAATATAGGAAGTAAACAAGCAGTAGTAACTCAGCAGAGTAACGCAGAAAAACAAAGAACAAGCAGCGATAGCGTATTTAGGAACAAGGCCTAGGATTAGACTTTCACTAGTGGACACTCTCAACATTGATCACATAACAGAATAGGTAAATGCATACTCTACACTCTTGTTGGATGATGAACACATTGCGTAGGATTACACGAACCCTCAATGCCGGAGTTAACAAGCTCCACAATTCAATGTTCATATTTAAATAACCTTAGAGTGCATGAAAGATCGATACGACTAAACCAAGTACTAACATAGCATGCACACTGTCACCTTCATGCTTATGTAGGAGGAATAATACACATCAATACTATCATAGCAATAGTTAACTTCGCAATCTACAAGAGATCATGATCATAGCATAAACCAAGTACTAACACGGATGCACACACTGTCACCATTACATCGTGCAGGAGGAATAAAACTACTTTAATAACTTCACTAGAGTAGCACATAGATAAATTGTGATACAAAACACATTGCAATCATAAAGAGATATAAATAAGCACTTCACTATGCCATTCATAACAATGAATAAGTATTCTGTGAAATATAGCCTAAGAGACCCACACGGTGCACACACTGTCACCTTTACACACGTGGGACAAGGAGTCTCCTGAGATCACATAAGTAAAACTCACTTGACTAGCATAATGACATCTAGATTACAAGCATCATCATATGAATCTCAATCATGTAAGGCAGCTCATGAGATTATTGTATTGAACTACATAGGAGAGAGATGAACCACATAGCTACCTACAGCCCCGAGCCTCGATGGAGAACTACTCCTCATGGGAGCAGCAGCGGTGATGAAGATGGCGGTGGAGATGGTAGCGGTGTCGACGGAGAAGCCTTCCGGCACTTCCCCGTCCGGCGGCGTGCCGGAACAGACTCCTGTCCCCGCATCTTGGCTTCGTGGATGGCGGCGGCTGAAGGCTTTCGCACCGTGGCTTCCTCCGTAAGGGTTTTCGACGTAGGGGCTTTATATAGGCGAAAGGGCAGCGTCGAAGGTCGAAGGGGCGACGACACCATAAGGCGGCGCGCCAGGGCCCAGCCGCGCCACCCTCATCTGGGCCCACAGGCCCTCCTCCGCGGCCTCTCGCACCCGATGCTTCCGGCAAAATAGGAACCTCGGGCGTTGATTTCGTCCAATTCCGAGAATATTTTACTAGGATTTCTGAAACCAAAAACAGCAGAAAACAGAACTGGCACTTCGGCATCTTGTTAATAGGTTAGTTCCGAAAATGCACAAATATGACATAAAGTGTGCATAAAACATGTAGGTATCATCAATAAAGTAGCATGGAACATAAGAAATTATCGATACGTTGGAGACGTATCAAGCATCCCTAAGCTTAGTTCTGCCGAGCAGATAAAACGATAACAAAGATAATTTCTGAAGTGACATGCCATCATAAACTTGATCATATTGTTGTAAGCATATGTGATGAATGCAGCGATCAAAACAATGGTAAATGACATGAGTAAACAAATGAATCATATGACAAAGACTTTTCATGAATAGTACTTTCAAGACAAGCATCAATAAGTCTTGCATAAAAGTTAACTCATAAAGCAATAAATCAAAGTAAAGGTGTTGAAGCAACACAAAGGAAGATTAAGTTTCAGTGGTTGCTTTCAACTTATAACATGTATATCTCATGGATATTGTCAACATAAAGTAATATAACAAGTGCAATATGCAAGTATGTAGGAATCAATGCACAGTTCACACAAGTGTTTGCTTCTTAAGGTGGAGGGAGATAGGTAAACTGACTCAACAATAAAAGTAAAAGAATGGTCCTTCAAAGAGGAAAGCATCGATTGCTGATTTGTGCTAGAGCTTTTATTTTGAAAACATGAAACAATTTTGTCAATGTAGTAATAAAGCATATGAGTTATGTAAATTATATCTTACAAGTTGCAAGCCTCATGCATAGTGTACTAATAGTGCCCGCACCTTGTCCTACTTAGCTTGGACTACCGGATCTTTGCAATGCCATGTTTCAACCAAGTGTCACAAAGGGGTACCTCCATGCGCCTGTACAAAGGTCTAAGGAGAAAGCTCGCATTTTGGATTTCGCTTTTGATTATTCTCAACTTAGACATCCATACCGGGACAACATGGACAACAGATAATGGACTCCTCTTAAATGCATAAGCATGTAGCAACAATTATTATTCTCATATGAGATTGAGGATATATGTCCAAAACTGAAACTTCAACCATGATTCATGGCTTTAGTTAGCGGCCCAATGTTCTTCTCTAACAATTTGCATGCTCCAATCATTAAGGTGATAGATCCTTCAGACAAGACGGACATGCATAGCAACTCACATGATATTCAACAATAGTTGATGGCGTTCCCCAGAAGCATGGTTATCGCACAACAAGCAACTTAATAAAAGATAAAGTGCATAAGTACATATTCAATACTATGATAGTTTTTAAGGCTATTTTGTCCCATGAGCTATATATTGCAAAGGTGAATGATGGAATTTTAAAGGTAGCACTCAAGCAATTTACTTTGGAATGGCGGAGAAATACCATGTAGTAGGTAGGTATAGTGGACACAAATGGCATAGTGGTTGGCTCAAGGATTTTGGATGCATGAGAAGTATTCCCTCTCGATACAAGGTTTATGCTAGCAAGGTTATTTGAAGCAAACTCAAGGATGAACCGGTGCAGCAAAACTCACATAAAAGACATATTGTAAACATTATAAGACTCTACACCGTCTTCCTTGTTGTTCAAACTCAATACTAGATATTATCTAGACCTTAGAGAGACCAAATATGCAAATCCAATTTTAGCAAGCTCTATGTATTTCTTCATTAATGGGTGCAAAGTATATGATGCAAGAGCTTAAACATGAGCACAACAATTTCCAAGTATCACATTATCCAAGACATTTTAGAATTACTACATGTAGCATTTTCCAATTCCAACCATATAACAATTTAACGAAGAAGAAACTTCGCTTGAACATTATGAGTAAAGCCTAAGGACATATTTGTCCATATGCAACAGCGGAGCGTGTCTCTCTCCCACAAAGTGAATGCTAGGATCCATTTTATTCAAACAAAAACAAAACAAAAACAAACCGACGCTCCAAGTAAAGAACACAAGATGTGATTGAATAAAAATATAGTTTCAGGAGAACCTGATGATGTTGTCGATGAAGAAGGGATGCCTTGGGCATCCCCAAGATTAGACGCTTGAGTCTTCTTAAAATATGCAGGGATGAACCACGGGGCATCCCCAAGCTTAGAGCTTTCACTCCTCTTGATCATAGTATATCATACTCCTCTCTTGACCTTTGAAAACTTCCTTCACACCAAACTTCAAGCAAACTCATTAGAGGGTTAGTGCACAATTAATAATTCACACATTCAGAGGTGACACAATCATTCTTTACACTTCTGGACATTGCATAAAGCTACTGGACATTAATGGATCAAAGAAATTCATCCAACATAGCAAAAGAGGCAATGCGAAATAAAAGGCAGAATCTGTCAAAACAGAACAGTCCGTAAAGACGAATTTTAAAATGGCACCAGACTTGCTCAAATGGAAAAACTCAAAACTAATGAAAGTTGCGTACATATCTGAGGATCACGCTCGTAAATTGGCAGATTTTTTCGAATTTTCTACAGAGACTTGTGCCCAGATTCGTGACAGACAGCAATGCTGTTTCTGCGCAGCGATCCCAAATATAACCTCAACTTTGACATAGAAACTTTACTTGGCACAAAAACATGAGAAGGAGAGGTTGCTACAGTAGTAAACAACTTCCAAGACACAAATATAAAACAAAGTACTGTAGCAAAATAACAAATGGGTTATCTCCCAAGAAGTTCTTTCTTTATAGCCATTAAGATGGGCTTAGCAGTTTTAATGATGCACTCGCAAGAAATAGAAGTTGAAGCAAAAGAGAGCATCAAGAGGCAAATTCAACACATTTAAGTCTAACATGCTTCCTATGCATAGGAATCTTGTAAATAAACAAGTTCATGAAGAGCAAAGTAACAAGCATAGGAAGATAAAACAAGTGTAGCTTCAAAAATTTCAGCACATAGAGAGGTGTTTTAGTAACATGAAAATTTTTACAACCATATTTTCCTCTCTCATAATAACTTTCAGTAGCAACATGAGCAAACTCAACAATATAACTATCACATAAAGCATTCTTATCATGAGTCTCATGCATAAAATTATTACTCTCCACATAGGCATAATCAATTTTATTAGTTGTAGTGGGAGCAAATTCAACAAAGTAGCTATCAAATATAGGAGGTATATTGTAATCATAATCAAATTTATCCTCCATAACAGGTGGTAACAAAAGACTACTATCATTATAATCATCATAAATGGGAGGCAAAGTATCATCAAAGTAAATTTTCTCCTCAATGCTTGGGGGACTAAAAATATCATGCTCATCAAAACCAGCTTCCCCAAGCTTAGAATTTTCCATATCATTAACAACAATGGTGTTCAAAGCATTCATATTAATATGTTCCATGGGTTTTTTAATTTTCGCATCAAACCATCCATGTCTTAAATCAGGAAATAGAATAAAAAGCTCATTGTTGTCCATTATGCCTAACTAGTGTAAACAAGAAACCAAATGTCGTAATTGCAGAGTCTAAAGGAAATAGCTTCGAGCACACACACAATGGCGCCAAAAGTACTTACCTGGAACCGAAGTATGAGTGCCTTTACCTTTCCTCCCCGCAACGGCCAAAAATGCTTGATGTCTACGGGTGCTTCTATTCTTGTACAGTGTTGGGCCTCCAAGAGCAGAGGTTTGTAGAACAACAGCAATTTTCCCTTAAGTGGATTACCCAAGGTTTATCGAACTCAGGAGGAAGAGGTCAAAGATATCCCTCTCATGCAACCCTGCAACCACAAAGCAAGAAGTCTCTTGTGTCCCCAACACACCTAATAGGTGCACTAGTTCGGCGAAGAGATAGTGAAATACAAGTGGTATGAATGAATATGAGCAGTAGTACGGCGCGTAAAATAGCTTATCGGCATGCAGCGATGGTAGTAATATTGTGCAAGTAAACAAGCGTAGTAACTCAGCAGAGTAACGCAAAGAACAAGAACAAGCACGATAGCAGTATTTAGGAACAAGGCCTAGGGATTAGACTTTCACTAGTGGACACTCTCAACATTGATCACATAACAGAATAGATAAATGCATACTCTACACTCTTGTTGGATGATGAACACATTGCGTAGGATTACACGAACCCTCAATGCCGGAGTTAACAAGCTCCACAATTCAATGTTCATATTTAAATAACCTTAGAGTGCATGAAAGATCGATACGACTAAACCAAGTACTAACGTAGCATGCACACTGTCACCTTCATGCTTATGTAGGAGGAATAATACACATCAATACTATCATAGCAATAGTTAACTTCGCAATCTACAAGAGATCATGATCATAGCATAAACCAAGTACTAACACGGATGCACACACTGTCACCATTACATCGTGCGGAGGAATAAAACTACTTTAATAACTTCACTAGAGTAGCACATAGATAAATTGTGATACAAAACACATTGCAATCATAAAGAGATATAAATAAGCACTTCACTATGCCATTCATAACTGAATAAGTCTCTGTGAAATATAGCCTAAGAGACCCACACGGTGCACACACCGTCACCTTTACACACGTGGGACAAGGAGTCTCCGGAGATCACATAAGTAAAACTCACTTGACTAGCATAATGCCATCTAGATTACAAGCATCATCATATGAATCTCAATCATGTAAGGCAGCTCATGAGATTATTGTATTGAACTACATAGGAGAGAGATGAACCACATAGCTACCGGTACAGCCCCGAGCCTCGATGGAGAACTACTCCTCCTCATGGGAGCAAGGGTGATGAAGATGGCGGTGGAGATGGCAGCGGTGTCGATGGAGAAGCCTTCCGGGGCACTTCCCCGTCCGGCGGCGTGCCGGAACAGACTCCTGTCCCCGCATCTTGGCTTCGCGATGGCGGCGTCTGGAAGGTTTCGCACCGTGGCTTCCTCCGTAAGGGTTTTCGGCGTGTGGGCTTTATAGGCGAAAGGGCGCGAAGGTCGAAGGGGCGACGACACCATAGGCGGCGCGGCAGGGCCCAGCCGCGCCACCTATCATCCTGGGGCCCACAGGCCCTCTCCGCGCTGGTGTTCCGGATGCTCTGGCAAAATAGGAACCCGGGCGTTGATTTCGTCCAATTCCGAGAATATTTCATTACTAGGATTTCTGAAACCAAAACAGCAGAAATGTGAACCGGCATTCGGCATCTTGTTAATAGGTTAGTTCCAGAAAATGCACAAATATGACATAAAGTGTGCATAAAACATGTAGGTATCATCAATAAAGTAGCATGGAACATAAGAAATTATCGATACGTTGAGACGTATCACTGGCCCCTAAGGGGGAGTCCACTTGGGACTCCACCCCCACTAGGGTTGGCCGGCCATGGAGGTGGAGTCCCATGTGGACTCCACCTTCCTAGGTGGTTTCTTCCGGACTTTAGAACCTTCTAGAACCTTCCATAGAACCTTCCGTATCATTTTAATTCACATAAAATGACATCCTATATATGAATCTTATTCTCCGGACCATTCCGGAACTCCTCGTGATGTCCGGGATCTCATCCGGGACTCCGAACAAATATTCGAACTCCATTCCATATTCAAGTTCTACCATTTCAACATCCAACTTTAAGTGTGTCACCCTACGGTCGCGAACTATGTGGACATGGTTGAGTACTCACTCCAATAACCAATAGCGGGATCTGGAGATCCATAATGGCTCCCACATATTCAACGATGACTTAGTGATCGAATGAACCATTCACATATAATACCAATTCCCTTTGTCACGCGATATTTTACTTGGCCGAGGTTTGATCATCGATATCACACTATACCTTGTTCAACCTCGTCTCCTGACAAGTACTCTTTACTCGTACCGTGGTATGTAGTCTCTTATGAACTTATTCATATGCTTGTAAGACATTAGACGACATTCCACCGAGAGGGCCCAGAGTATATCTATCCGTCATCGGGATGGACAAATCCCACTGTTGATCCATATGCCTCAACTCATACTTTCCGGATACTTAATCCCACCTTTATAACCACCCATTTACGCAGTGGCGTTTGATGTAATCAAAGTACCTTTCCGGTATAAGTGATTTACATGATCTCATGGTCATAAGGACTAGGTAACTATGTAACGAAAGCTAATAGCAAATAACTTAATGACGTGATCTTATGCTACGCTTAATTGGGTGTGTCTATTACATCATTCATATAATGATATAATCTTGTTATTAATAACATCCAATGTTCATGATTATGAAACTAATCATCTATTAATCAACAAGCTAGTTAAGAGGCTTACTAGGGACTCTTTGTTGTTTACATATCACACATGTATCAATGTTTCGGTTAATACAATTATAGCATGGTATATAAACATCTATCATAAACATAAAGATATATAATAACCACTTTTATTATTGCCTCTTGGGCATATCTCCAACAGTCTCCCACTTGCACTAGAGTCAATAATCTAGATTACATTGTAAGGTACCTAACACCCATGGCATTCTTGTGTTGGTCATGCTTTGCCCTAGGGAGAGCTTTAGTCAACGGATCTGCTACATTCAGATCAGTGTGTACTTTGCAAATCTTTACTTCTCCATCTTCGATGTACTCGCGAATCGAATGATAACGCAGCTTGATATGCTTCAGCCTCTTGTGTGACCTTGGTTCATGTGCATTGGCGATGGCACCCATGTTGTCACAATAGATGACTAGTGGGTCCAATGCACTAGGAACCACACCGAGCTCTACAATGAACCTCTTCATCCATACCGCTTCTGATGAAGCCTCCGAAGCCGCTATGTATTCCGATTCTGTTGAGGATTTCGCCACCGTGCACTGCTTCGAGCTTGCCCAGCTTACTGCAGCACCATTCAATATAAACACGTACCCAGACTGAGACTTAGAGTCATCAGGATCAGTGTTCCAACTTGCATCGGTGTAACTTGTTACAACGAGCTCTTGGTCACCTCCATAACAAAGAAACATATCCTTAGTTTTTTTCAAGTACTTCAGGATATTCTTGACCGCTGTCCAATGTTCCATTCCTGGATCACTTTGATATCTGCTAGTTAAACTAACAGCATGTGCTATATCCGGTCTAGTACATAGCATGGCATACATGATAGAGCCTACTGCCGAGGCATAGGGGATCTGACTCATCCTTTCTCTTTCTTCTGCCGTAGCCGGTCCTTGAGTCTTACTCAAGACCTTGCCTGGTAACATAGGTAAGAATCCTTTCTTACTTTCGTCCATTCTAAACTTCTTTAGAATCTTGTCCAGGTATGTACTCTGTGATAGCCCTATTAGACGTCTTGATCTATCTCTATAAATCTTGATGCCTAATATATACGATGCTTCACCAAGGTCTTTCATTGAAAAACTATTATTCAAATAACCTTTTACACTTCTTAATAGTTCTATATCATTCCCAATCAATAATATGTCATCTACATATAATATCAGGAACGCTACAGAGCTCCCACTCACTTTCTTGTAAATATAGGCCTCTCCATGACACTGTATAAACCCGAAGTCTTTGATCACCTTATCAAAGCGTCGATTCCAACTTCTTGATGCTTGCTTCAGTCCATAGATTGAACGCTGAAGTTTGCATACTTTGTCAACATTTTTAGGATCGACAAAACCTTTGGGTTGTACCATATACAACTCTTCCTCAATGTCTCCATTAAGGAACACCGTTTTGACATCCATCTGCCAAATCTCATAATCGAAAAATGCAGCTATTGCTAATAAAATCCTCACAGATTTTAGCTTCGCTACAGGTGAGAAAGTCTCATCGTAGTCAACACCTTGAATTTGTTGGAAACCCTTTGCGACAAGTCGAGCTTTATAGACAGTAATATTACCATCAGCATCTGTTTTTCTTTTGAAGATCCATTTTCGACAGCCTTTCGGCTATCAGGTAAGTCTACCAAAGTCCATACTTTGTTATCATACATGGATCCCATTTCGGATTTCATGGCTTCTTGCCATTTGTTGGAATCTGGGCTCATCATTGCTTCTTCATATCATTGTTATCCACAATCATGACATTTAGACAAGGATCATACCAATCTGGAGTGGCACGTTCCCTTGTCGATCTGCGAGGTTCAGTAGCTATCTCATTTGAAGTTTCATGATCATTATCATTAGCTTCCTCTGTTGCCGGTGTAGGCGGTACAGAACATCTTCCGGTACTGCGCTACTCTGATCAACGAGTAGAGATTCTTCAATCTCATTGAGTTCTACTTTTCTTCCAGTCACTTCTTTAGTGAGAAATTCTTTCTCAAGAAAGGTTCCGTTCTTAGCAACAAAGATCTTGCCTTCGGATCTGTGATAGAAAGTGTACCCTATAGTTTCCTTAGGGTATCCTATGAAGACGCATTTCTCCGCTTTGGGTTCTAGCTTGTCCGGTTGTAACTTTTTTACATAGGCTTTGCAACCCCAAACTTTAAGGAACGACAACTTAGGTTTCTTATTAAACCATAATTCATACGGTGTCATTTCAACGGATTTTGATGGTGCTCCTATTTAAAGTGAATGCGGTTGTCTCTAATGCATAACTCCAAAATGATAACGGTAAATCAGTAAGAGACATCATAGAACGAACCATATCTAAGAGAGTTCGATTACGACGTTCGGACACACCATTTCGTTGTGGTGTTCCCGGCGGTGTCAATTGTGAAAGTATTCCGCATTTTCTTTAAATGCATGCCAAACTCATAACTCAGATATTCACCTCCACGATCAGATCGTAGAAATTTAATCTTCTTGTTACGTTGATTTTCTACTTCACTTTGGAATTCCTTAAACTTCTCGAAAGTTTCGGATTTATGTTTCATTAAATAGATATACCCATATCTACTCAAATCATCTGTGAAGGTTAGAACATAACGATAACCACCGCGCGATGCTACACTCATTGGTCCGCACACATCGGTATGTATGATTTCCAATAAGTCAGTAGCTCGCTCCATCATACCCGAGAATGGAGTCTTAGTCATTTTTTCCATCAGACATGCTTCGCATCTATCAAGTGACTCAAAGTCAAGTGATTCAAGTAATCCATCTGTATGGAGTTTCTTCATGCGTTTCACTCCAATATGACCAAGACGACAGTGCCACATATAAGTAGAATTATCATTTAATTTAATTCGCTTAGCATCAATGTTATGTATATGTGTATCGCTACTATCGAGATCTAACAGAAATAAGCCATTCTTTTCAGGTGCTCGACCATAAAAGATATTATTCATAAAAATAGAACAACCATTATTCTCAGACTTGAATGAATAACCGTCTTGCATTAAACAAGATCCATATATAATGTTCATGCTCAACGCGGGTACAAAATAGCAATTATTTAGGCTTAAAACTAATCCCGAAGGTAGATGTAGAGGAAGTGTGCCGACAGCGATCACATCGACTTTGGATCCATTTCCAACGCGCATCGTCACTTCATCCTTCAATAGTCTTCGTTTATTCTTTAGTTCCTGTTTCGAGTTACAAATATGAGCAACCGAACCAGTATCAAATACCCATACTAGTACGAGAACCAGTGAGATAAACATCTATAACATGTATATCGTATATACCTCTTTTCTTCTTGACAAGGTCGCTTCTTCTTGATCCAAGTATTTGGAGCAATTACGCTTCCAATGTCCCTTCTCCTTGCAGTAATAGCACTCAGCATCAGGCTTAGGGCCAGCCTTAGGTTTCACAGGAGGCGTGGCAGCTTTCTTGCCACTCTTCTTGTTCTTGCCTTTAGACTTGCCCTGTTTCTTGAAGCTGGTGGTCTTGTTGACCATCAACACTTGGTGCTCTTTCTTAATCTCAATCTCAGCAGATTTTAGCATGGCGAAGAGTTCAGGTAACTCTTTGTTCATGTTCTGCATATTGTAATTCATCACAAAGTTCTTATAACTAGGTGGCAGTGATTGAAGGACACGATTAATCCCCAGTCTGTTAGGAATCACTATTCCCAAGTCACTAAGTTTCTTCGCATGCCCGGTCATGGCGAGCATGTGCTCACTAACGGAGCTGCCTTCTTCCATCATGCAGCTGAAGAAGTGTTTCGATGCTTCATAGCATTCCACGGCCGCATGAGTCTCAAAGATAGTTTTCAACTCATTGATTAACTCATGTGGATCGTGGTGCTCAAAACGTTTTTGAAGATCGGCTTCCAGACTGCACAGGATGGCACACTGAACTTGAGAGTACCGAGTTTTCCGAGTCGCGTAAACATTCTTTACTTCATCGGTTTCTGTTTCTGCAGGAGGGACCTAGCGGTGCATCAAGCACATATTGCAGGTTTCCACCAGCGAGGAAGATCCTCACATGACGGAACCAGTCGGTGAAGTTGCTACCGTTGCTCTTAAGCTTTTCTTTCTCTAGGAACTGGTTAAAATTGATTGGGGACGCCATATCTACAACATATTTGCAATAGTTTAGACTAATGTTTATGACAAATTGAGTTCAAATTTTAATTTAACAAAATTAAAAACTAGGTGAACTCCCACTCAAAACAATATCCCTCGCATTGTCTTAGTGATCACACGAACCAAATCCATCACACCTATGCCCGATCATCACGAGACAAGATGTAATTTTAATGGCGAACACTCAAAGTGTTCATCATATCAATCATATGATTCATGCTCTACCTTTCAGTATCACGTGTTCCGAGACCATGTCTGTACATGCTAGGCTCATCAAGGCCACCTTAGTATCCGCATGTGCAAAACTGGCGTCTTGCACCCATTGTATGCACTTGTTGATTCTATCACACCCGATCATCACGAGATGCTTCAAAACGACAAGTCTTGGCAACGGTGCTACTAAGGATGAACACTTTATTATCTTGAAATTTTAGTGAGAGGGATCATCTTATAATGCTACCGTTGCGATCTAAGCAAAATAAGATGCATAAAGAATTAACATCACATGCAATTCATATGTGATATGATATGGCCCTTTAGTCTTTGCGCCTTTGATCTTCATCTTCAAAGCACGGACATGATCTCCATCATCAACGGGCATGATCTCCATCATCGTCGGCGTAGCGTCAAGGTCAATGGCGCCGTCTTCATGATTGTTCTCCATGTAGCAACTATTACAACTACTTTGAAATACTACTCAGCATGAAATTTAAAGACAACCATAAGGCTCCTGCCGGTTGCCACAATACAATAATGATCATCTCATACATATTCATCATCACATTATGGCCATATCACATCACCAAACCCTTCAAAAACAAGTTAGACGTTCTCTAATTTGGTTTGCATATTTTACGTGGTTTAGGGTTTTCGGGTGAGATCTAATCTACCTACGAACATGAACCACAACGGTGATACTAGTGTTGTTAACAGAAGATAAATCAATCCTTCACTAGAGAGACAGAGATGACCCACAGCTACTTCTTGTGAACACAAGTTGCATGTTCTAATGTGATAAATCTCACACCAAGTCACAAGTTAGTTCAGCCTCTGCTTATCCACTAAAGCACAAAGACAACACTTTAAGCTAAAGATAATGATACATTGCACGCCACAAACATCAGATCACTGTAGAACATCGTAGTAAGTAATGGCCTGATAACTCATCATGGAAACGAGAAGAGACAAAACAAATTTCTGTTTATGAAGACGTAATCCAAGCCAAGATGCAATCTAAAAGACGGTAGCAACGAGGGATTATCGAAACCACCCTTGAAGAGATTCCAAAGCCTACAAGATGAGGCTCTTGTTGCTGTGGTAGACGATCACTTGCCGCTTGCAAAGCGCGTAGAAGATCTTGATCACCGGCGCCACGAACGGGCAAAGACCTCTTCCGTACTCCCTGGGTCACACGTTCGGTTGTTGATGAAGACGACGTCCACCTCCCCGTTCCAGCGGGCAGCGGAAGCAGTAGCTCCTCTTGAATCCGACAGCACGACGGCGTGGTGTCGGTGGTGGTGGAGAAATCCGGCGGAGCTTCGCTAAGCGTGCGGGATGTGGTGGAGGAGCGGGGTGGCTAGGGTTTGGGGAGAGGGGGCGCCGGCCACTAAGGGGTGCGGCCACCTTGGTGGTTCTTGGGTGGCCGGCCCCCTCCCCTTGGCCCCTCATTATATAGGTGGAACCCCAAGTGTTGGTCTCCAAGTCTTCGAATAAGACCCGAACCCAAAACCTTCCATATGGTGGGAAACCTTCCCAAGCTAGGACTCCCACTAGAGGTGGGAGTTCCACCTTCCATATGGGGTGGTTTGCCCCCATGTGTGAGTCCACTTTGGGGACTCACCCCACTAGGGCTGGTCGCCATGGAGTGTGGGAGCCCCATGCGACTCCACCTTCCTAGGTTTCCTTCCCATTTTCTAACCCTTCTTAACCTTCCATAGAACCTTCCCATCATTTTAATTCACATAAAATGACATCCTATATATGAATCTTATTCTCCCGACCATTCCGGAACTCCTCGTGATGCCCGGGATCTCATCCGGGACTCCGAACAAATATTCCAACTCCATTCCATATTCAAGTTCTACCATTTCAACATCCAACTTTAAGTGTGTCACCCTACTGTTCGCGAACTATGCGGACATGGTTGAGTACACACTCCGACCAATAACGGGATCTGGAGATCCATAATGGCTCCCACATATTCAACGATGACTTAGTGATCGAATGAACCATTCACATATAATACCAATTCCCTTTGTCACGCGATATTTTACTTGTCCGAGGTTTGATCATCGGTATCACACTATACCTTGTTCAACCTCGTTTCGACAAGTACTCTTTACTCATACCGTGGTATGTGGTCTCTTATGAACTTATTCATATGCTTGCAAGACATTAGACGACATTCCACCGAGAGGGCCCCGAGTATATCTATCCGTCATCGGGATGGACAAATCCCACTGTTGATCCATATGCCTCAACTCATAATTTCCGGATACTTAATCCCACCTTTATAACCACCCATTTACGCAGTGGCGTTTGATGTAATCAAAGTACCTTTCTGGTATAAGTGATTTACATGATCTCATGGTCATAAGGACTAGGTAACTATGTAACGAAAGCTAATAGCAAATAACTTAATGACGTGATCTTATGCTACGCTTAAATGGGTGTGTCCATTACATCATCTATTATATACTAAAAGCAAAATAAGGATATTTAATAGAGCCACCATATTAAGCCACACCATCCAAATTATTTTAACAGTTAGATATAAAATAAGTGGCTATGATTTAATGAAAGATTATTATGTACGTAATAGTCCGTAGAGTCTCAAGCTTCTTAATAATGCCAGTATGGATAAGAATCTTGTCTCTGTATT
>JAUUTY010001556.1:0-24317 GCA_030979885.1 Lolium multiflorum
TTACCACCACTAGCAATGCTAATGATTCATATGTTGCTGCACCTCCTACTATCAATGATAAAATAATTGGTGTTGGCAATGCTTCTACTCCTAGTGCAAAGCGCGCAAAATTACCTGAAACTGCTAAAACTGCTGAAACTGCTTGTGATAAAACTGCTGAAATTTTTTCCAACCTTGGGGATGATAATCCCATTGCTTTAGATTGTAATGATTTAGATTTTGATGATTGCCACATCTCTGAAGTTATAAAGTTCTTGCAAAAACTTGCTAAAAGTCCCAATGCTAGTGCTATAAATTTGGCTTTCACAAAACATATTACAAATGCTCTCATAAAAGCTAGAGAAGAGAAACTAAAACTTGAAACTTCTATTCCTAGAAAGCTAGAGGATGGTTGGGAACCCATCATTAAAATGAGAGTCAAAGATTTTGATTGTAATGCTTTATGTGATCTTGGTGCAAGTATTTCTGTTATGCCTAAAAAAGTCTATGATATGCTTGACTTGCCACCATTGAAAAATTGTTATTTGGATGTTAATCTCGCTGATAATGCTAAAAAGAAACCTTTGGGGAAAGTTGATAATGTTCATATTATGGTTAACAATAACCTTGTCCCCGTTGATTTTGTTGTCTTGGATATTGAATGCAATGCATCTTGCCCCATTATATTGGGAAGACCTTTTCTTCGAACCGTTGGTGCTACTTATTGATATGAAGGAAGGTAATATTAAATATCAATTTCCTCTCAAGAAAGGTATGGAACACTTTCCTAGAAAGAGAATGAAGTTGCATGATTCTATTATTAGAACAAATTATGATGTTGATGCTTCATCTCTCGATGTTACTTGAGTTACACTTTCTGCGCCTAGCTGAAAGGCGTTAAAGAAAAGCGTTTATGGGAGACAACCCATGTTTTTACTCCAGTATTTTTGTTTTATATTTGTGTCTTGGAAGTTGTTTACTACTGTAGCAACCTCTCCTTATCTTAGTTTTATGTTTTGTTGTGCCAAGTAAAGTCTTTGATAGTAAAGTAAGTACTAGATTTGGATTACTGCGCAGAAACAGATTTCTTGCTGTCACGAATCTGGGTCTATCTCCCTGTAGGTAGCTCAGAAAATTACGCCAATTTACGAGCATGATCCTCAGATATGTACGCAACTTTCATTCAATTTGAGCATTTTCGTTTGAGCAAGTCTGGTGGCCTAATAAAATCCATCTTTACGGACTGTTCTGTTTTGACAGATTCTGCCTTTTATTTCGCATTGCCTCTTTTGCTATGTTGGATGAATTTCTTTGATCCACTAATGTCCAGTAGCTTTATGCAATGTCCAGAAGTGTTAAGAATGATTGTGTCACCTCTGAACATGTGAATTTTTATTATGCACTAACCCTCTAATGAGTTGTTTCGAGTTTGGTGTGGAGGAAGTTTTCAAGGATCAAGAGAGGAGTATGATGCAATATGATCAAGGAGAGTGAAAGCTCTAAGCTTGGGGATGCCCCGGTGGTTCACCCCTGCATATATTAAGAAGACTCAAGCGTCTAAGCTTGGGGATGCCCAATTCTTCATCGACAACATTATCAGGTTCCTCCCCTGAAACTATATTTTATTCCATCACATCTTATGCACTTTGCTTGGAGCGTCGGTTTGTTTTTGTTTTTTTTGTTTTGTTTGAATAAAATGGATCCTAGCATTCACTTTATGGGAGAGAGACACGCTCCGCTGTTGCATATGGACAAATATGTCCTTAGGCTCTACTCATAGTATTCATGGCGAAGTTTCATCTTCATTAAATTGTTATATGGTTGGAATTGGAAAATGATACATGTAGTAACTCTAAAATGTCTTGGATAATTTGATATACTTGGCAATTGTTGTGCTCATGTTAAGCTCTTGCATCATATACTTTGCACCAATTAGTCAAGGAATACTTAGAGTTTGTTAATTTGGTTTAAGATATTTGGTTTCTCTGCAGTCTAGATAAACATCTAGTATTGAGTTTCAACAATTAAGGAAGACGGTATGAGTCTTATAATGCTTTCTACTATATGTCTTTTATGTGAGTTTTGCTGTACCGCTCATCCTTGTGTTTGTTTCAAATAACCTTGCTAGCCTAAACCTTGTATCGAGAGGAATACTTCCTCATGCATCCAAAATACTGAGCCAACCACTATGCCATTTAGTCCACCATACCTACCTACTACATGGTATTTATCCGCCATTCCAAAGTAAATTGCTTGAGTTCTACCTTTAAAATTCCATCATTCACCTTTGCAATATATAGCTCATGGGACAAATAGCTTAAAACCATTGTGGTATTGAATATGTACTTATGCATTTTATCTCTTATTAAGTTGCTTGTTGAGCGATAACCATGCTTCGGGGGACGCCATCAATGTCATTTTTCATGGGATATCATGAGTTGCTATGCATGTCCTGCCTGAAGCAAGAGAGATCTACCACCTTCATGGTTGGAGCATGCATATTGTTAGAGAAGAACTTTGGGCCGCTAACTAAAGCCATGATTCATGGTGGAAGTTTCAGTTTGGACATATATCCTCAATCTCATATGAGAATAATAATTGTTGCTACATGCTTATGCATTAAAGAGGAGTCCATTATCTCATGTCCATGCTGTCCCATGGATGTCTAAGCTTTAATAATCAAAGCGAGAACTAAAATGCGAGTCTTCTCCTTCTAGACCTTTGTACAGGCGCATGGAGGCACCCCATTGTGATTAATTTGGTCAAACATGCATTACAACATCCTAGTCCAAGTTAATTAAAGACAGAAGTGCAATTTATTAAAAGACAATTAAGTGCATGAGACCAACCAAGATAAGTAACTTTCATAACTCATATGCTTTATTACTACCGTTGACAAATTGTTTGCTGTTTAAAATAAAAGCTCTAGCACAAATATAGCAATCGATGCTTTCCTCTTTGAATAACTATCTTCTTACTTTTTAGCATGTTGAGTCATTTCAATTCTATTTCTTCCACCTCAAAGAAGCAAACACTTGTGTGAACTGTGCATTGATTCTACATACTTGCATATTGTACTTGTTATATTACTCTATGTTGACAATTATCCATGAGATATACATGTTATAAGTTGAAAGCAACCGCTGAAACTTAATCTTCCTTTGTGTTGCTTCAATACCTTTACTTTGATTTATTGCTTTATGAGTTAACTCTTATGCAAGACTTATTAATACTTGTCTTGAAGTACTATTCATGAAAAGTCTTTGCTATATGATTCACTTGTTTACTCATGTCATTACCATTGTTTTGATCACTGCATTCATTACATATGTTTAAAATAGTATGATCAAGGTTATGATGGCATATCACTTCAGAAATTATCTTTGTTATCGTTTTACCTACTCGGGACGAGCAGAACTAAGCTTGGGGATGCTGATACGTCTCCGACGTATCGATAATTTCTTATGTTCTATGCCATATTATTGATGATACCTACATGTTTTATGCACACTTTATGTCATATTCGTGCATTTTCTGGGGACCTAACCTATTAACAAGATGCCGGCGCGTCTCTGCTGCCTGCTTTGCTCTTGTAAAATCCTAAGAACGAAATATTCTCGAATTGGATTTCAAACAGACCAGTGGCCTATTTTTCCACCAGAGCTCCTAAGACCGAAGAACATACTTGGTAGCACGAGGTGGCTAAACGACAAGGCTGCCATGCAACATGGGCCTGCACGCTCAGGTCTCGGCTCCCCATGCCCGGCCCCGACTCGCCCTTCCGCCTACTTAAAGCCTCCGTCGCGAAACCCCGAGAAGTAAAAAACCACGATACGAAACCTTCCGTGAGACGCCGCCGCCGCCTCGATCCCATCTCGGGGATTCTCGAGATCTTCCCCTCCCAAGATCTCTGAGTAGGATCTATCTCCCCGAGGACTCTACACCGCCATGGTCGCCTCCCACAAGAGGAGTAGTTCAGCCCCTGGACTATACTCCAGCAGAGCTAGACGGCTGTCTTCCCACAGAAGCCATTGTTGGATCTTGGGAGAGCTGCCCAACATGATCAAGATCATCTATCTGTAATACTATATGTTGTGTTTGTCGGGATCCGATGGATAGAGAATACCATGTCATGTTAATTATCAAGTTATTACATATGTGTTGTTTATGATCTTGCATGCTCTCCGTTACTAGTAGAGGCTCTGGCCAAGTTTTTACTTTTAACTCCAAGAGGGAGTACTTATGCTCGATAGTGGGTTCATGCCTGCATTGACACCTGGGACAGTGACAGAAAGTTCTAAGGTTGTGTTGTGCCACTAGGGATAAAACATTGATGCTATGTCCGAGGATGTAGTTGTTGATTACATTACGCACCATACTTAATGCAATTGTCTGTTGTTTGCAACTTAATACTGGAAGGGGTGCGGATGCTAACGAAGGTGGACTTTTTAGGCATAGATGCAGTTGGATGGCGGTCTATGTACTTTGTCGTAATGCCCAATTAAATCTCACTATACTTATCATGTCATGTATGTGCATTGTTATGCCCTCTCTATTTGTCAATTGCCCGACTGTAATTTGTTCACCCAACATGCTTTTATCTTATGGGAGACACCTCTAGTGAACTGTGGACCCCGGTCCAATTCTCTATACTGAAATACAATCTACTGCAATACTGTTCTACTATTTTCTGCAAACAATCATCTTCCACACAATACGGTTAATCCTTTGTTACAGCAAGCCGATGAGATTGACAACCTCACTGTTTCGTTGTGTTAAAGTACTTTGGTTGTGTTAAAGAGAACTCAATGCTATACGTGACCTGGTGTTGCGTCAAAGACTGCATCCCGCCATCAACCTTCAATGTGCTTCTTGGCTCCTCCTGGTTCGATAAACCTTGGTTTCTTTCTGAGGGAAAACTTGCTGCTGTGCGCATCATACCTTCCTCTTGGGGTTGCCCAACGAACGTGTGAAATACACGCCATCATGCACACACTGTCACCTTTACACACGTGGGACAAGGAGTCTCCGGAGATCACATATGTAAAACCCACTTGACTAGCACAATGACATCTAGATTACAAGCATCATCATATGAATCTCAATCATGTAGGGCAGCTCATGAGATTATTGTATTGAAGTACATAGGAGAGAGATTAACCACATAGCTACCGGTACAACCCCGAGCCTCGATGGAGAACTACTCCCTCCTCATGGGAGACAGCAGCGTTGATGAAGATGGCGGTGGTGTCGATGGAGGTAGGTATGGTGGACACAAATGGCATAGTGGTTGGCTCAAGGATTTTGGATGCATGAGAAGTAATCCCTCTCGATACAAGGTTTAGGCTAGCAAGGTTATTTGAAACAAACACAAGGATGAACCGGTGCAGAAAAACTCACATAAAAGACATATTGTAAACATTATAAGACTCTACACCGTCTTCCTTGTTGTTCAAAACTCAATACTAGAAATTATCTAGACTTTAGAGAGACCAAATATGCAAACCAAATTAGCAAGCTCTAAGTGTTTCTTCATTAATGGGTGCAAAGTATATGATGCAAGAGCTTAAACAATGAGCACAACAATTGCCAAGTATCAAATTATCCAAGACATTTTAGAATTACTACATGTAGCATTTCCGATTCCAACCATATAACAATTTAACGAAGAAGATTCAACCTTCGCCATGAATACTATGAGTAAAGCCTAAGGACATATTTGTCCATATGCAACAGCAGTGTCTCTCTCCCACACAAGAATGCTAGGATCCATTTTATTCAAACAAAACAAAACAAAAACAACCACGCTCCAAGCAAAGTACATAAGATGTGACCGAATAAAAATATTTCAGGGGAGGAACCTGATAATATTGTCGATGAAGAAGGGGATGCCTTAAGCATCCCCAAGCTTAGACGCTTGAGTCTTCTTAATAGCAAGGGTGAACCACCGGGCATCCCCAAGCTTAGAGCTTTCACTCTCCTTGATCATATTGCATCATTCTCCTCTCTTGATCCTTGAAAACTTCCTCCACACCAAACTCGAAACAACTCATTAGAGGGTTAGTGCACAATAAAAATTAACATGTTCAGAGGTGACACAATCATTCTTTCTGGACATTGCATAAAGCTACTGGACATTAATAGATCAAAGAAATTCATCCAACATAGCAAAAGAGGCAATGCGAAATAAAAGGCAGAATCTGTCAAAACAGAACAGTCCGTAAAGATGGATTTTATTGAGGCACCAGACTTGCTCAAATGAAAATGCCCAAATTGAATGAAAGTTGCGTACATATCTGAGGATCACGCACGTAAATTGGCATAATTTTCTGAGCTACCTACAGGGAGGTGGACTCAGCAAAGAAATCTGTTTCTGCGCAGTAATCCAAATCTAGTATGAACCTTACTATCAACGACTTTACTTGGCACAACAATGCAATAAAATAAGATAAGGAGAGGTTGCTACAGTAGTAACAACTTCCAAGACTCAAATATAAAATAAAGGTACTGTAGTAAAATAAACACATGGGTTATCTTCCAAGAAGTTCTTTCTTTATAGCCATTAAGATGGGCTCAGCAGTTTTAATGATGCACTTGCAAGAAATAGTATTTGAAGCAAAAGAGAGCATCAAGAGGCAAATTCAAAACACATTTAAGTCTAACATGCTTCCTATGAAAAGGAATCTTGTAAATAAACAAGTTCATGAAGAGCAAAGTAACAAGCATAGGAAGATAAAACAAGTGTAGCTTCAAAATTTCAGCACATAGAGAGGTATTTTAGTAACATGAAAATTTCTACAACCATATTTTCCTCTCTCATAATAACTTTCAGTAGCAACATGAGCAAACTCAACAATATAACTATCACATAAAGTATTCTTATCATGAGTCTCATGCATAAAATTATTACTACTCCCAACATAAGCATAATCAATTTTATTAGTTGTAGTGGGAGCAAATTCAACAAAGTAGCTATTATTATTATTCTCATCAAGTGTAGGAGGCATAGTATAATCACAACAAAATTTACTCTCCATAGTAGGTGGCACCAAAAGACCACTATCATTATAATCATTCACAAATAGGAGGCAAAGTATCATCAAAGAAAATTTTCTCCTCAATGCTTGGGGGACTAAAAAGATCATGAAAACCAGCTTCCCCAAGCTTAGAACTTTCTATATTATTATCAACAATGGTGTTCAAAGCGTTCATACTAATATTACTACCAGCATGCAAATAAGATTCCATAGGTTTTTTAATTTTCGCATCAAACCATCCATGTCTTAAATCAGGAAATAGAATAAGAAGCTCATTGTTGTCCATTATGCCAAACTAGTGTAAACAAGAAACAAAAAGATGCAATTGCAGGATCTAAAGGAAATAGCTTCGAGTACTTACAACGGCGAAAATAGCTTAGTAGCCGAGATCCGGAGTGTGAGTACCTTTTACCTTTCCTCCCCGGCAACGGCGCCAGAAAATAGCTTGATGTCTACGGGTGCTTCTATTCTTGTAGACAGTGTTGGGCCTCCATTTGTAGAACAGCAGCAAGTTTCCCTTAAGTGGATCACCCAAGGTTTATCGAACTCGGGGAGGAAGAGGTCAAAGATATCCCTCTCATGCAACCCTGCAACCACAAAGCAAGAAGTTTCTTGTGTCCCCAACACACCTAATAGGTGCACTAGTTCGGCGAAGAGATAGTGAAATACAGGTGGTATGAATAAATGCGAGCAGTAGCAACGGCGCCAGAAAAGTGCTTGCTGGCGTGCAGTTGATAGTAGTAACGCAACAGTAGTAACGCAGTAAAACAGTAAACAAGCAGCGATAGCAGTATTTAGGAACAAGGCCTAGGGATTAGACTTTCACTAGTGGACACTCTCAACTTTGATCACATAACAGAATAGATAAATGCATACTCTACACTCTTTTGTTGGATGATGAACACCATTGCGTAGGATTACACGAACCCTCAATGCCGGAGTTAACAAGCTCCACAATATTCAATGTTCATATTTAAATAACCTTAGAGTGTAAGATAGATCAACACAACTAAACCAAGTACTAACGTAGCATGCACACTGTCACCTTCACACTATGTAGGAGGAATAGATCACATCAATACTATCATAGCAATAGTTAACTTCATAATCTACAAGAGATCATAATCATAGCCTACGCCAAGTACTAACACGGATGCACACACTGTCACCATTACACCGTGCAGGAGGAATAAAACTACTTTAATAACATCACTAGAGTAGCACATAGATAAATTGTGATACAAAACACATTGCAATCATAAAGGGATATAAATAAGCACTTCACTATGCCATTCATAACAGTGAATAAGTATTCTATGAAATATAGCCTAAGAGACCCACGGTGCACACACCGTCACCTTTACACACGTGGGACAAGGAGTCTCCGGAGATCACATAAGTAAAACCCACTTGACTAGCATAATGACATCTAGATTACAAGCATCATCATATGAATCTCAATCATGTAAGGCAGCTCATGAGATTATTGTATTGAAGTACATAGGAGAGAGATTAACCACATAGCTACCGGTACAGCCCTCAGCCTTCGATGGAGAACTACTCCCTCCTCATCATGGGAGACAGCAATGGCGTATGAAGATGGCTATGGAAGCCGATGGAGAGCCTTCCGGGCACTTCCCACCCGGACGGCGTGCCTACCCGCAGACCCCGTCCCCCCGCATCCTGGGTCGCTACACAGCCGGCCCGGAAGGTTTCGCACCGTGGCTTCTTCCGTATCGAGGTTTTAGGTCCAGGGGCTTTATATAGGCGAAGAGGCGGCTTCGTAAGGTCAAAGGGCGCCAACACTATAGGGGGCGCGGCCCCCTGGCCGCGCGCCTCGCCCAGTAGCCCAGGCCTCGGCCCCTCTCCTCGCTGCTCGTGCCTGATGCTCCGGCAAAATAGAACCTCGGGGCGTTGATTTCATTCAATTCCGAGAATATTTCGTTACTAGGATTTCTAAAACCAAAAACAGCAGAAACAGCAACTGGCACTTCAGCATCTTGTTAATAGGTTAGTTCCGTAAAATGGCCTAATACACACAAAGTGTGCATAAAACATGTAGATATCATCAATAATGTGGCATGGAACATAAGAAATTATCGATACGTCGGAGACGTATCAGCATCCCCAAGCTTAGTTCCTGCTCATCTCCCGAGCAGGTAAACGATAACAAGGATAATTTCTGGAGTGACATGCCATCATAACCTTGATCATACTATTGTAAACATATGTAATGAATGCAGCGATCAAAAACAATGGTAATGACATGAGTAAACAACTGAATCATAAAGCAAAGACTTTTCATGAATAGCACTTAAAGACAAGCATCAATAAGTCTTGCATAAGAGTTAACTCATAAAGCAATAAATCAAAGTAAAGGTATTGAAGCAACACAAAAGAAGATTAAGTTTCAGCGGTTGCTTTCAACTTGTAACATGTGTATCTCATGGATATTGTCAACATAGAGTAATATAACAAGTGCAATATGCAAGTATGTAGGAATCAATGCACAGTTCACACAAGTGTTTGCTTCTTGGGGTGGAGAGAAATAGGTGAACTGACTAACATAAAAGTAAAAGAAAGGTCCTTCAAAGAGGAAAGCATCGATTGCTATATTTGTGCTAGAGCTTTGGTTTTGAAAACATAAAGAGAGCATAAAAGTAAAGTTTTGAGAGGTGTTTGTTGTTGTCAACGAATGGTAGTGGGTACTCTAACTACCTTATCAACCAGACTTTCAAGAGCGGCTCCCATGAAGGACGTTATCTCTACCAACAAGGTAGATCATCCCTCTTCTCTTTTGTTTACATAGTTTCATTATTTATGGATGACACTCCTCCCAACCTTTTGCTTACACAAGCCATGGCTAACCGAATCCTCGGGTGCCTTCCAACAATCACATACCATGAAGGAGTGTCTATTTGCAAAATTAAGTTGCTTACTGATGAATCAGAGCAAAACATGTGAAGAGAATTATTAATGCAAGTTAATTAATCGGGGCTGGGAACCCCATTGCCAGCTCTTTTTTTATTGGATAAGCGATGAGCCACTAGTCCATTGTGAAAGTCTGTCAGAAGTAAATGACAAGATCGAAAAGATAAAACACCACATACTTCTCATGAGCTATAAAACATTGACACAAATAAGAGGTGATAAATTTTGAATTATTTAAAGGTAGCACTCAAGCAATTTACTTTGGAATGGCGAGAAATACCATGTAGTAGGTAGGTATGGTGGACACAAATGGCATGGTGGTTGGCTCAAGGATTTTGGATGCATGAGAAGTAATCCCTCTCGATACAAGGTTTAGGCTAGCAAGGTTATTTGAAACAAACACAAGGATGAACCGGTGCAGCAAAACTCACATAGAAGACATATTGTAAACATTATAAGACTCTACACCGTCTTCCTTGTTGTTCAAAACTCAATACTAGAAATTATCTAGACTTTAGAGAGACCAAATATGCAAACCAAATTAGCAAGCTCTAAGTGTTTCTTCATTAATGGGTGCAAAGTATATGATGCAAGAGCTAAACATGAGCACAACAATTGCCAAGTATCAAATTATCCAAGACATTTTAGAATTACTACATGTAGCATTTCCCGATTCCAACCATATAACAATTTAACGAAGAAGATTCAACCTTCGCCATGAATATTATGAGTAAAGCCTAAGGACATATTTGTCCATATGCAACAGCGGAGCGTGTCTCTCTCCCACACAAAGAATGCTAGGATCCATTTTATTCAAACAAAAACAAAACAAAAACAAACCGACGCTCCAAGCAAAGTACATAAGATGTGACCGAATAAAAATATAGTTTCAGGAGAGGAACCTGATACTTTGTCGATGAAGAAGGGGATGCCTTGGGCATCCCCAAGCTTAGACGCTTGAGTCTTCTTAGAATATGCAGGGGTGAACCACCGGGGCATCCCCAAGCTTAGAGCTTTCACTCTCTTGATCATAGTATATCATCCTCCTCTCTTGATCCTTGAAAACTTCCTCCACACCAAACTCGAAACAACTCATTAGAGGGTTAGTGGACAATAAAAATTAACATGTTCAGAGGTGACACAATCATTCTTAACACTTCTGGACATTGCACAAAGCTAGTACATTAATGGATCAAAGAAATTCATCCAACATAGCAAAAGAGGCAATGCGAAATAAAAGGCAGAATCTGTCAAAACAGAACAGTCCGTAAAGATGGTTATTGAGGCACCAGACTTGCTCAAATGAAAATGCCCAAATTGAATGAAAGTTGCGTACATATCTGAGGATCACTCACGTAAATTGGCTTAATTTTCTGAGTTACCTACAGAGAATTAGACCCAGATTCGTGACAGCAAAGAAATCTGGAACTGCGCAGTCACTCTCCTTGATCATATTGCATCATTCTCCTCTCTTGATCCTTGAAAACTTCCTCCACACCAAACTCGAAACAACTCATTAGAGGGTTAGTGTACAATAAAAATTAACATGTTCAGAGGTGACACAATCATTTTTAACACTTCTGGACATTGCATAAAGCTACTGGACATTAATAGATCAAAGAAATTCATCCAATATAGCAAAAGAGGCAATGCGAAATAAAAGGCAGAATCTGTCAAAACAGAACAGTCCGTAAAGATGGATTTTATTGAGGCACCAGACTTGCTCAAATGAAAATGCCCAAATTGAATGAAAGTTGCGTATATATCTGAGGATCACGCACGTAAATTGGCATATTTTCTGAGCTACCTACAGAGAGAGGTGTCGTAAATTCGTGATGTTAAAGAAATCATATCGCAGCAATCCAAATCTAGTGTATGAACCTTACTATCAACAACTTTACTTGGCACAACAATGCAATAAAATAAGATAAGGAGAGGTTGCTACAAAGTAGTAACAACTTCCAAGACTCAAATATAAAATAAAGTGCACAGTAGAAAAATAAACACATGGGTTATCTCCCAGAAGTTCTTTCTTTATAGCCATTAAGATGGGCTCAACAGTTTTAATGATGCACTCGCAAGAGATAGTATTTGAAGCAAAAGAGAGCATCAAGAGGCAAATCCAAAACACATTTAAGTCTAACATGCTTCCTATGAAAAGGAATCTTGTAAATAAACAAGTTCATGAAGAGCAAAGTAACAAGCATACGAAGATAAAACAAGTGTAGCTTCAAAATTTCAGCACATAGAGAGGCATTTTAGTAACATGAAAATTTCTACAACCATATTTTCCTCTCTCATAATAAATTTCAGTAGCAACATGAGCAAACTCAACAATATAACTATCACATAAAGCATTCTTATCATGAGTCTCATGCATAAAATTATTACTACTCCCAACATAAGCATAATCAATTTTATTAGTTGTAGCGGGAGCAAATTCAACAAAGTAGCTATCATTATTATTCTCATCAAGTGTAGGAGGCATAGTATAATCACAACAAAATTTACTCTCCATAGTAGGTGGCACCAAAAGACCACTATCATTATAATCATCATAAATAGGAGGCAAAGTATCATCAAAGAAAATTTTCTCCTCAATGCTTGGGGGACTAAAAAGATCATGAAAACCAGCTTCCCCAAGCTTAGAACTTTCTATATTATTATCAACAATGGTGTTCAAAGCGTTCATACTAATATTACTACCAGCATGCAAATAAGATTCCATAGGTTTTTTTTCGGATCAAACCATCCATGTCTTAAATCAGGAAATAGAATAAGAAGCTCATTGTTGTCCATTATGCCAAACTAGTGTAAACAAGAAACAAAAAGATGCAATTGCAGGATCTAAAGGAAATAGCTTCGAGTACTTACAACGGCGAAAATAGCTTAGTAGCCGAGATCCGGAGTGTGAGTACCTTTTACCTTTCCTCCCCGGCAACGGCGCCAGAAAATAGCTTGATGTCTACTTCCCCCTCCTTTTCCTGTAGACAGTGTTGGGCCTCCAAGAGCAGAGGTTTGTAGAACAACAGCAAGTTTCCCTTAAGTGGATCACCCAAGGTTTATCGAACTCAGTGGAGGAAGAGGTCAAAGATATCCCTCTCATGCAACCCTGCAACCACAAAGCAAGAAGTCTCTTGTGTCCCCAACACACCTAATAGGTGCACTAGAGTTCGGCGAAGAGATAGTGAAATACAGTGGTATGAATAATGCGAGCAAAAGGGCACCCGGCACTTAAAAGTGCTTTGCCCAGATAAAGAACAAGCAAAGAGGAATGCAAAGAACAGTAGGTAACGCAGAAACAAAAGAAACAAGCAAAATGATAGCAGATTTAGGAACAAGGCCTAGGGATTAGACTTTCACTAGTGGACACTCTCAACTTTGATCACATAACATAAATAGATAAATGCATACTCTACACTCTTGTTGGATGATGAACACCATTGCGTAGGATTACACGAACCCTCAATGCCGGAGTTAACAAGCTCCACAATATTCAATGTTCATATTTAAATAACCTTAGAGTGCATGACAGATCAACACAACTAAACCAAGTACTAACATAGCATGCACACTGTCACCTTCACACTATGTAGGAGGAATAGATCACATCAATACTATCATAGCAATAGTTAACTTCATAATCTACAAGAGATCATAATCATAGCCTACGCCAAGTACTAACACGAGTGCACACACTGTCACCATTACATCGTGCAGGAGGAATAAACTACTTTAATAACATCACTAGAGTAGCACATAGATAAATTGTGATACAAAACACATTGCAATCATAAAGGGATATAAATAAGCACTTCACTATGCTATTCATAACAGTGAATAAGTATTCTGTGAAATATAGCCTAAGAGACCCACACGGTGCACACACTGTCACCTTTACACACGTGGGACAAGGAGTCTCTGGAGATCACATAAGTAAAACCCACTTGACTAGCATAATGACATCTAGATTACAAGCATCATCATATGAATCTCAATCATGTAAGGCAGCTCATGAGATTATTGTATTGAAGTACATAGGAGAGAGATTAACCACATAGCTACCGGTACAGCCCGAGCCTCGATGGAGAACTACTCCCTCTCATGGGAGACAGCAGCTGCGATGAAGATGGCTATGGGTGTCGATGGAGGAGTCTTCCTGCACTTCCCGTCCTGGCGTGCCGAACAGAGACTCATGTCCCCGCATCTTGGCTTCGCGATGGCGGCGGCTCTGGAAGGTTTCTCGTACCGTGGCCCACTCATGGCTTTGTGTCCAGGGGCTTTATATAGGCGAAAAGGCGTTCGTAAGGTCGAAGGGGCGTCGACACTATGTGGGGGCGTGCCCCCGGGGCCGCCGGCCTAGGGTTTGTGGGCCTGTGCCCCCTCTCAAAGGCTCGTGTGCCTGATGCTTCCTGCAAAACAGAACCTGGCTGATTTCGTCCAATTCTGCAGAATATTTTACATTGTGATTTCAAACCAAAACACAGAAAATGCAGAACTGCACTTCCATCTTGTTAATAGGTTATTCCGTAAAAATGCACGAATACATTATAAAGTGTACAAACATGTAGATATCATCAATAATGTGGTGTAACATAAGAAATTATCGATACGTCGTGAGACAGATCAGCAGTTTAGAAGCTTCACAATTCGAACCCCGCAATCAGCAACCGAATACAAGATGCACTCCCCTAGGCCCATAAATGGTGAAGTGTCATGTAGTCGACGTTCACACGACACCACTAGAAGAATAACACCACAACTTAAATATCACACCATTGAATATTACTCAACCATAGTTCACTACTAACATTTAGACTTCACCCATGTCCTCAAGAACTAAACGAACTACTCACGAGACATCATATGGAACATGATCAGAGGTGATATGATGATGAATAACAATCTGAACATAAACCTTGGTTCAATAGTTTCACTCAATAGCATCAATAACAAGTAGAAATCAACACCGGGAGAGTTTCCCCTATCAAACAATCAAGATCAAACCCAAATTGTTACAGCGGTGACGAGGTGCAGCTGGGAGATGGCAGAGGATGATGATGATGATGATGATGATGATGATGATGATGATGATGATGATGTCCAACTGATGATCAGGATCGATATGTTTGATTTCCTCCTGAGGACTTCCGCTGATTTCAGGCCCCATGAGCCTTTCTCTGGTGTTCTCCATTCTCCACAGAGGCTACTGTGGACTCTTCACTATCCCTTCAACAGTTTTGACTGTTTTCCAGACTGCTAAGCAAAAAGGAGGTAAGAGGCTGTGGGCCCCTCCCTGATGCTGCCAGCCTTTACTGCCATTGCTCATGAGGAGAAACGAAATGTGGGCCCTCCTCAGCATACGCTGCCTTGGTCAGCGTCGTCTCATGAGGTGGCCCACCTGGTCCCCGCCCCCCTTCCGCTCCTTCGTTCCTTCTCGAAAAATAGATTTTTCATATAATTTCCTATTAACTGTTGATCTTCCCAACATCACCCCCGACTGCTTTTCCAGCGTAATCCTACCCAAGGCGATCCTCCAATAATCATGAAACATGCAAAATAGATGAAATAACATAAGTATCATCTCCAAATATGAAATATATCAATGAATAACATCAAATTATGATATAAAATAGTGATGCAAATTGGACGTATCAACTCCCCCCAACAGGCATGACACTACTATACGGTCACATCAAGTCATAATCACAACCAAAATCAGTTCCCATGTACAAATATTTTGGATTTTATTGGCGGGAGATTGTAGCGCTTGATGAGATTTTCAATTTTGCATTTTCGAGGAGTTTCCTTGGCAAGGATGCGGATCGAAAATGACTCGGCAGACCTCCCCACCAACCACTCTATACATGGACATTGATGTCATTTAATGAGGGTAGAATGGAATTTGGAAGCGCTCAAACATTTGTATTTAGTGGGCTAAAGTTTTTATGGTACAGATTGAGATATTGAATTTGGCTAAGGACCAAATATAATAACAATAAATTGTAAGACCATACTAGTACTATGTTGAATAGTTACACATCAAATCATCACCTTGAATACTCAAGCAATGACTACTCATCTTCAAAATATTATTTGAACTCACCTCTAACACTTAATTATGTATAATAAGGTCCCTAACTGACCTCAAACACAATTAGGTATAACAGCGGTCCATAACTAACCTCAAACACTTAATTAGGTCTAACATTGCCCCCTTAGACTACCCACAATGGGAGTATCATAGGTAGTACACTATCATGCATCTCATGCTTGCAAAAAAGCTGATGTGGCACTGCAATTAAAGATGAGAGAGAGGATTATAATATCATAGGTAGATACCGTATCATAGCACGTAGTACTAGAAAATTTAATGTTAAATAATCTTGTACATAGATCTGCATTGAGATTCTACAAATCAATTAATATAAGAAGATTATGATACTAGTACATGATACCATGCATCGTTGACATAGTAACATGTAGTATAGAATCAAACGCTCCAAAAGATGATCCCTCTACCATCAAAACATATTTCAAGTGTTAAAAAATTTAATAAAAAAATTTGAGAAAAATCTCCATAATATATGTGTATTCGTCAAGTTTCACGAAAAAATGATATTTTTTGTAGTCTAAGCGAAAAAGAGAAAATTTATCTTGTGACAAGTCTTTGTTTCAGCACCGAATTTTGTCTTTTTTACACACGCCACATGACATGTCGATTTTTCATGAAACGACTTTGTGAGCGCGTAGCACATGAAGATGTACGTGCGAAATTTTTGTTTCAATTTTTTTGACATTTTAAAATGTGCCTAACATGTATTTCAAAATAAAGGGAGCATACGCTCCCATGTGCCAAAACATCACTCCTGTGTCTTTTACGTGTTTTTTGTTTAACAAAGAATTACTTTAAATATATAAAGATTGTTTGTATGAAATTAGCATCATTAGAAAGTGCTTTTCAATACGAATCCAACGATACTAATTACATATAATATAATCAAGATTGTGTTGCTCAATTTTTATGGTCAAAGTTCGTCTTGGAATACGCGTGCGCCTTATTCCTTGGGACGGAGGTAGTAGTACTTGTACTCCCTCCGATTCATATTAATTGACTTCAATATGGATGTATCTAGAACTAAAATGTGTCTAGATACATCCATATTAGAGTCAATTAATATGAACCGGAGGGAGTATATATTTGCTCACAAACCTTTGATTCAAATCGAATGAAACTTCACCAAAATATAAATCGAAATATGCACGATTAACTGGAAGTTCTTGAAATATTTCTGAGCAATTATAATAATTATTTAGTTTAAATTCTAAGTCGATCGCATACATTGGATCTGAGATGGATGGTGGATGGTGGCACCAAGTCACTGTGAAACTTGGAAGTATCAAGTCAGTGAAGCTCTATCCCAAAATAAAAGCAAAGGAGTGTCAATGCCACCAGGACTTACAAAAAAAGGGAATTAGCACTTCGTAATCTCTTTGTTTTTACACATACCTTCTGCTCAGGAATCCAGGGCCTAGGGTCACATCAAGTCATAATCAGAAACCAAAGTCGGTTCCCATGTTCTCCAATTCAAAACGCGTACAAAATATTTCAGTGTGTGAAATAATTGTATTCGATAGGCAGGAGGTATATGCTACAGTGTTGAGATTTTGAATTAGACGGTTGTTAAGCTATTGATTATATGGAGTCGAAATTTGGTAGCATACATAAGTATCTCTGTTCACAACTCGCCTGTACAGAAGCAGGAACAGCTGTTGTGTTGCAGCACAACACAAAGGAGAAGCCACTGTTCCGTTCATTGCACTCAATACAGCGATGAATGAACCAGACCAGTTGACAAGCTTCTAGACCTGGGCTATATGTAGAAAGATGGAAATCAATGGATCACAGAAAATCATCAGTGTCAAGCTTTAATGCACTAGCCAACGCGACCAAAAGTCCGAACTGATGGAAAGGGCTAGGCAATCCACTTTATACATCGCAACAAAAAGTCCAAACTGACAGAAAAGGCTAGACCGGGAGAAGAGAAGAGAAGGTTTGTGAAAGCGATGACTCGAACTTGAGACTATGGGCTCTGATACCACGTCAAGCTTCATTTTCTTCAGTTCCCCGGCAACGGCGCCAGAAAATATGCTTGATGGCGTGTATTTCACACGTTCGTTGGGCAACCCCAAGAGGAAGGTATGATGAGCACAGCAGCTTTTCCTCAGAAAGAAACCAAGGTTTATCGAACCAGGAGGAGCCAAGAAGCACGTTGAAGGTTGATGGCGGCGGGATGTAGTGCGCAACACCGTAGATTCCTACGCGCTAACGTGATCCTGTACAACACAACTAAAGTACTTTGACCTTAACGAAATGTTTGCTTATTAATCTCACCTATTATTTTAACAAGCTGATTAACCGTATTGTGCAAGATGATTGTTTGCAGTAAAATAGCAAAGTATTGCAACAGATTTGTATTTGTATTAAAGAATGGACCGGGTCCACAGTTCACTAGAGGTTCTCCCATAAGATAAAGCATGTTGGGTAAACAAATTACAGTCGGGCATTGACAAATAGAGAGGGCATAACAATGCACATACATGACATGATAAGTATAGTGAGATTTAATTGGGCATTACGACAAAGTACATAGACCGCCATCCAACTGCATCTATGCCTAAAAAGTCCACCTTCAGGTTATCATCCGAACCCCCTCCAGTATTAAGTTGCTAACAATAGACAATTGCATTAAGTATGGTGCGTAACCAATAACTACATCCTTAGACATAGCATCAATGTTTTATCCCTAGTGGCAACAGCACAACACAACCTTAGGGGTTTCTGTCACTCCCCCAGGTGTCAATGCAGGCATGAACCCACTATCGAGCATAAGTACTCCCTCTTGGAGTTAAAAGTAGGCCAGAGCCTCTACTAGAAACGGAGAGCATGCAAGATCATAAACAACACATATGTAATAACTTGATAATTAACATGACATGGTATTCTCTATCCATCGGATCCCGACAACACAACATATAGTATTACATATAGATGATCTTGATCATGTTAGGCAGCTCACAAGATCCAACAATGAAGCACAATGAGGAGAAGACAACCATCTAGCTAATGCTATGGACCCATAGTCCAGGGGTGAACTACTCACTCATCACTCCGGAGGCGACCATGGCGGTGTAGAGCCCTCCGGGAGATGAATCCCCTCTCCAGCAGGGTGCCGGAGGCGATCTCCTGCATCCCGAGATGGGATTCGCGGCGGCGGCGGCTCTGGAAGGTTTTCCGTATCGGGCTTTCAGACTGTGGCTCACGACTGAGGCTTCTCAAGAGAAGAGAGAATGGGCCGTGACGTAGGCTCCAGACAGCATGCAAGCGCGGCTCCCTGGCCGCGCTCAACATGTGGTTTGCCACCTCAGGCCCCACTTCGATGTTCTTCTGCCTTCGGGAAGCTCCGTGGAAAAATAGGCCCCTGGGTCTTCGTTGATTTCGCCCAATTCCGAGAATATTTCGTTACTAGGATTTCTGAAACCAAAACAGCAGAAAACAGAAATCGGCACTTCGCATCTTGTTAATAGGTTAGTTCCGTAAAATGCACGAATATGACATAAAGTGTGTATAACATGTAGGTATCATCAATAATATGGCATAGAACATAAGAAATTATCGATACGCTTCGAGACGTATCACACTTAAGTTTAGTTCTCAGCCATCCCGAGCAGGTAAAACGATAACAAAGATAATTTCTGAAGTGATATGCCATCATAACCTTGATCATACTATTTGTAAACATATGTAGTGAATGCAGCGATCAAAACAATGGTAATGACATGAGTAAACAAGTGAATCATATAGCAAAGACTTTTCATGAATAGTACTTCAAGACAAGTATTAATAAGTCTTGCATAAGAGTTAACTCATAAAGCAATAAATCAAAGTAAAGGTATTGAAGCAACATAAAGGAAGATTAAGTTTCAGCGGTTGCTTTCAACTTATAACATGTATATCTCATGGATAATTGTCAACATAGAGTAATATAACAAGTACAATATGCAAGTATGTAGGAATCAATGCACAGTTCACAAGTGTTTGCTTCTTGAGGTGGAGAGAAATAGGTGAACTGACTCAACATAAAAGTAAAGAGAATGGTCCTTCAAAGAGGAAAGCATCGATTGCTATATTTGTGCTAGAGCTTTTATTTTGAAACATGAAACAATTTTGTCAATGGTAGTAATAAAGCATATGAGTTATGAAAATTATATCTTACAAGTTGCAAGCCTCATGCATAGTAATAGTGCCCGCACCTTGTCCTAATTAACTTGGACTACCGGATCTTTGCAATGCACATGTTTTGACCAAGTGTCACAATGGGGTACCTCCATGTCGCCTGTACAAAGGTCTAAGGAGAAAGCTCGCATTTTGGATTTCTCGCTTTTCATTATTCTCAACTTAGACATCCATACCGGGACAACATGGACAACAGATAATGGACTCCTTTAATGCATAAGCATGTGGCAACAATTATTATTCTCATATGAGATTGAGGATATATGTCCAAACTGAAACTTCCACCATGAATCATGGCTTTAGTTAGCGGCCCAAAGTTCTTCTCTAACAATATGCATGCTCCAACCATGAAGGTGGTAGATCTCTCTTGCTTCAGACAAGACGGACATGCATAGCAACTCACATGATATCCAACAAAGAATAGTTGATGGCGTCCCCAGAAACATGGTTATCGCTCAACAAGCAACTTAATAAGAGATAAAGTGCATAAGTACATATTCAATACCACAATAGTTTTAAGCTATTTGTCCCATGAGCTATATATTGCAAAGGTGAATGATGGAATTTTAAAGGTAGCACTCAAGCAATTTACTTTGGAATGGCTGAGAAATACCATGTAGTAGGTAGGTATGGGTGGACACAAATGGCATAGTGGTTGGCTCAAGTATTTTGGATGCATGAGAAGTATTCCCTCTCAATACAAGGTTTAGGCTAGCAAGGTTATTTGAAACAAACACAAGGATGAACGGTACAGCAAAACTCACATAAAAGACATATGGTAAACATTATAAGACTCCATACCGTCTTCCTTGTTGTTCAAAACTCAATACTAGATGTTATCTAGACTCTAGAGAAACCAAATATGCAAACCAAATTAGCAAGCTCTAAGTATTTATTCATTAATGGGTGCAAAGTATATGATGCAAGAGCTTAAACATGAGCACAACAATTGCCAAGTATCAAATTATCCAAGACATTTTAGAATTACTACATGTATCATTTTCCAATTCCAACCATATAACAATTTAACGAAGATGAAACTTCGCCATGAATACTATGAGTAGAGCCTAAGGACATATTTGTCCATATGCTACAGCGGAGCGTGTCTCTCTCCCATAAAGTGAATGCTAGGATCCATTTTATTCAAACAAAACAAAAAAACAAAAAAAAACAAAAAAAAAAACGCTCCAAGCAAAGTGCATAAGATGTGATGGAATAAAAATATAGTTTCAGGGAGGAACCTGATAATGTTGTCGATGAAGAAGGGGATGTCTTGGGCATCCCCAAGCTTAGACGCTTGAGTCTTCTTAAAATATGCAGGGGTGAACCACGGGGCATCCCCAAGCTTAGAGCTTTCACTCTCCTTGATCATATTGCATCATACTCCTCTCTTGATCCTTGAAAACTTCCTCCACACCAAACTCGAAACAACTCATTAGAGGGTTAGTGCATAATAAAAATTCACATGTTCAGAGGTGACACAATCATTATTAACACTTCTGGACATTGCATAAAGCTACTGGACATTAGTGGATCAAAGAAATTCATCCAACATAGCAAAAGAGGCAATGCGAAATAAAAGACAGAATCTGTCAAAACAGAACAGTCCGTAAAGATGGATTTTATTAGGCCACCAGACTTGCTCAAACGAAAATGCTCAAATTGAATGAAAGTTGCGTACATATCTGAGGATCATGCTCGTAAATTGGCGTAATTTTCTGAGCTACCTACAGGGAGATAGACCCAGATTCGTGACAGCAAAGAAATCTGGAACTGCGCAGTAATCCAAATCTAGTACTTACTTTTCTATCAAAGACTTTACTTGGCACAACAAAACATAAAACTAAGATAAGGAGAGGTTGCTACAGTAGTAAACAACTTCCAAGACACAAATATAAAACAAAAATACTGGAGTAAAAACATGGGTTGTCTCCCATAAGCGCTTTTCTTTAACGCCTTTCAGCTAGGCGCAGAAGATCAAGTAACATCGAGAGATGAAGCATCAACATCATAATTTGTTCTAATAATAGAATCATAAGGTACCTTCATTCTCTTTCTAGGGAAGTGTTCCATACCTTTCTTGAGAGGAAATTGATATTTAATATTACCTTCCTTCATATCAATAGTAGCACCAACAGTTCGAAGAAAAGGTCTTCCCAATATAATGGGGCAAGATGCATTGCATTCAATATCCAAGACAACAAAATCAACGGGGACAAGGTTATTGTTAACCATAATATGAACATTATCAACTTTCCCCAAAGGTTTCTTTTTAGCATTATCAGCGAGATTAACATCCAAATAACAATTTTTCAATGGTGGCAAGTCAAGCATATCATAGACTTTTTTAGGCATAACAGAAATACTTGCACCAAGATCACATAAAGCATTACAATCAAAATCATTGACCCTCATTTTAATGATGGGTTCCCAACCATCCTCTAGCTTTCTAGGAATAGAAGTTTCAAGTTTTAGTTTCTCTTCTCTAGCTTTTATGAGAGCATTTGTAATATGTTTTGTGAAAGCCAAATTTATAGCACTAGCATTGGGACTCTTAGCAAGTTTTTGTAAGAACTTTATAACTTCAGAGATATGGCAATCATCAAAATCTAAATCATTACAATCTAAAGCAATGGGATTATCATCCCCAAGGTTGGAAAAAATTTCAGCAGCTTTATCACAAGCAGTTTCAGCAGTTTTAGCAGTTTCAGGTAATTTTGCGCGCTTTGCACTAGGAGTAGAAGCATTGCCAACACCAATTATTTTATCATTGATAGTAGGAGGTGCAGCAACATATGAATCATTAGCATTGCTAGTGGTGGTAATAGTCCAAACTTTAGCTACATTTTTCTCTTTAGCTAGTTTTTCATTTTCTTCTCTATCCCACCTAGCACGCAGTTCAGCCATTAATCTTATATTCTCATTAATTCTAACTTGATGGCATTTGCTGTAGTAACAATTTTATTTTCAATATCCCTATTAGGCATAACTTTCGATTTCAAAAGATCAACATCAGAGGCAAGACTATCAACTCTAGAAGCAAGAATATCAATTTTATTGAGCTTTTCCTCAACAGATTTGTTAAAGGCAGTTTGTGTACTAATAAATTCTTTAAGCATGGCTTCAAGTCCAGGGGGTGTATTCCTATTATTGTTGTAAGAATTCCCATAAGAATTAGCATAACCGTTACCATTATTATAAGGATATGGCCTATAGTTATTACCAGAATTGTTCCTATAAGCATTGTTGTTGAAATTATTATTTTTAATGAAGTTTACATCAACATGTTCTTCTTGGGCAACCAATGAAGCTAATGGAACATTATTAGGATCAACATTAGTCCTATCATTCGCAAGCATAGACATAATAGCATCAACCTTATCATTCAAGGAAGAGGATTCTTCAACAGAATTTACCTTCTTACCTTGTGGAGCTCTTTCCGTGTGCCATTCAGAGTAATTAACCATCATATTATCAAGAAGCTTTGTTGCTTCACCAAGAGTGATGGACATAAAGGTACCTCCAGCAGCTGAATCCAATAAATGCGAAGAAAAATTCAATCCTGCATAGAAGGTTTGGATGATCATCCAAGTAGTTAGTCCATGGGTTGGGCAATTTTTAACCAAAGATTTCATTCTTTCCCAAGCTTGAGCAACATGTTCATTATCCAATTGTTTAAAATTCATTATGCTACTCCTCAAAGATATAATTTTAGCAGGGGGATAATATCTACCAATAAAAGCATCCTTGCATTTAGTCCAGGAATCAATACTATTCTTAGGCAAAGATAGCAACCAATCTTTCTCTTCCTCTTAATGAGAAAGGGAACAATTTTAATTTTATAATGTCACCATCTACATCTTTATATTTTTGCATTTCACATAGTTCAACAAAATTATTGAGATGGGCAGCAACATCATCAGAACTAACACCAGAAAATTGCTCTCTCATGACAAGATTAAGTAAAGCAGGTTTAATTTCAAAGAATTCTGCTGTAGTAGCAGGTGGAGCAATAGGTGTGCATAAGAAATCATTATTATTTGTGCTAGTGAAGTCACACAACTTAGTATTTT
>JAUUTY010001557.1:0-23927 GCA_030979885.1 Lolium multiflorum
TCATCATTAACTGATATGACACATCAACATTTTGCATGCATGTAGTGCATGATACTACTTATGATATTGCCATTGCGAGTAGTCTCCCTTTGTCCTAGAGTACAATGCCAATTTGTTTTCAGAGGCAAACTTAGACTAATACTTGGGCCCGCCAATTATGAGTTGCATGTCATTCAAAACTATATCATCGGATGCTTGTTTCGATGAACTTTCCAATGGTATATTTTGCGGATGTCATAAAATTAGGCTGGTCATACTATTTCTATAGTGGGTAGTATCATGGAGTAGTATCATAGTAATGCTACATTTATTATTTTTTAGAATCTCAATGCAAATTTGTGTACAAGATTTGTTTAGCATTAAGTTTTCTCGTTGTTTGCGCTATGATACAGTATCTACCTATGTTACACTAATCTCCTCTCTCCTACTTAATTAGCTGCCACATCAACATTTTTGTGGGACCAATGTGTATGATACTAGCTATGATACTAGCACTATCATGTGGGTACCTAAATCTCGAGTCAAAGTTTGACACGAAACCGATGTGGACTTTATTCATGGTGGAAGGGAGTAACAATCATAAGCACATTATTATTATTGTTTGAACAACATTTTATTTGATGTGCCATAAGAAGTTTAGAAACTCCTAGCCTGCGGAGGTGGCGTTTTGGCACACGCGTGCATATGCACCAATTATAGAAAATGATTAAAAAAATTATATAAATGTTAATTTTTTTGGTATACATTGTGACATCATATGTTCGTTCACAAGTTTTCGTGGAAAAACGACATTTTGTGTGGCGTGTAAAAAAAGGCAAAAAATATACTGTACGTAGTCGTGTTACAACATCAAAATTTGTCTTTTTTATAGGAGCCACATAATTTTTTTGTGAGAAAACTTGTGTACCAACATAAAATGTCTAGATATACATGTAAAATTTTAGTTTAGAATTTTTTGACACTTTGAAATATGGATTCACATAATGGGAGCATATGCTCCTATGAGGCAAAGTGCATTTCCGCTAGCCCCCGCCATTTCTTATATCTCTATATTGTCTATATATCTATACCTCTACCTCTACCCCCTTGGATTCCTGAACAGACGTACAGTACTAGTAGGGCCTACTATTTATTATTATTACATACTCTAAAAAAAAACCTACTGCAGCCAAAATTTAATATCATCGAGCGGTAAAATTCCCCGCCAACGCCCAAATATCTCGCGCCGCAAAGTTTCAGATCTGCGAATATTTTTTTCCTCAAAAGAAGGACTGCGAAATTCCCTTCTACTCCTCTATCGCCCAGCTTCGCCCAGCTTCGCCCTAGTTTCGCCCGCAAGCCCTCAGAGAAACCGCCCCTCTTGCCTACCTCCAGATCTTCCCGGCCGCCGCACTTCGCCGTTCAAGCTGCCACGGCTTCAAACCCCGAGGCTGCCCTATCCGCTTGATCCGCACCTACTCCGGCGTCCACCGCACCGTATCTCGTTCGCCGACTCTATCGACCACCGCACCTGACCAGCTTCGCCGACACCGACGCCCCCGTGCACTGCACATCATCTGCTTCACCGACCTTCTAGTTCGGCCGGCGCGCTGAACACTTCATCGACCGCCCAGCATGTCCTTCTCCGACCCCCCAAGATCTGCTTCCCCGGCACCCACCGCAACAGCAGTCCCCTCGCCGACCTCCACGTCACCCGTAAGAACGCGGAACACGTCTAAACGCCGCCCAGAAATAGGTAACCAGACATCCCTGCGCGTTTTGTTCTGTTAGGAGTATTGCAGCTGACTGTATTTCTGAATTCGTGCTATATTTCTAACTTACAAGTGCTTTCGTTGATAACCACCTCATCCTTTAGGTTTAAACACGACGCATAAGTATGTTTTTCCGTGACCAAACCCACCCATTCGCTGAAACTCTACATGGTATCAGAGCCTAGGTTTCCTTCCTGCTAGCCGCCACAAACAGTACCAAACAAGTTCTTCCTTTGATCACAAAACCCACCGTTGAGATGTAGAAATCCAGGCGGCGGGAGGCCGCATCAGGTGCTCTGCGTGGGTTGCGGCTATCACACACAGCGATGTGAGCTGTGTGAGATCGGCGGCTGCTCGCGCGGGGAGAAAGAAGAGGGTGAAGATCGTTTTGGTTTAGAAAGGAGAGAAGAGGAAGTGAATCCGTGGCAGAGAGATCTGGATCCGTGTGAGGGGCAGAAGTTGGAGGCGTGCGGAGTGGGGCGAGCCTTTGAGCGCAGGGCGGAGCCGGAGGTTGGTGCTGGACGTTGACCAGCGCGAGCCGGTCGATGTGGCCAGGTGCGGTCCGCCAGGTTGGCCAGGGCGCGCAGACGAGGCGCCATCCGAGTGGAAGTGAGGAGAAAATGGAGATGTGAGGCTGTGAGGATATGTGGTGATGGAGTTGATGAGGCTGCGGTTGAGTCGTGATGGAGTTGATGAGGCTGCGGTTTAGTGGTGATGGTGATGGTTGTGGATATGTCCAGGGGAAAGGCATGCGTGCCTGAGGTGAGACTGGTTGAGGCCTGACCGGGGGATAGGCATGGGTGCTTGAGGAGTGGATGGTTGAGGCAGGAGTTGGCTGGGGGTTTGTGGGAGAGACGGAAGAGGTGGCCGGGCAGAGTGGAGAAGAGAGGCTGAGGACATTGAGGCGAGTGTGGATGGTTCTGCGGAACTTGTGTGGTGAGGCAGCCGGGGTTGTTGAGGACGTGTATGGTTAGGAGTTGTGCGTATCCCAGATGGTTGAAGCTGGATATCTTCGCTGCTGATGAAGAGATGAATCGAGATGACAAGATGATGGAAAGTGCAATGCTGTCATGTATCCTAGGAGTTATGCTGAATGTTCATTACTGGTAGTTGTCATATGTGTCATGTTGTTGTTGCAAGATGGCCATGGTTGTTTACCCATGATCATCTTGAGGGGGTGTGTTGGACCATGAGTGAGTTTAGTAGTAGCGCTGTAGTAATATTGTATCCAGTGTGAGGCCCATAGAGGCCCATGTCCAGTGGTATTGTAACCCTAACTCAGATGATATAAATACAGTGTGGTGGTCTGAGTAACCTAACCCACCCATTCGCTGAAACTCTACAAAATATGAGCCACCAATCATGAGCCGTTGAATGCTCTACATGTCCACGATTGACAACAACAACAACAACAGCCTTTATTCCCAAACAAGTTGGGGTAGGCTATACAAGTCCACAATTGACACGATTACAATTTCTCACTATTTGGCCGTAGGCTACTGCTCTAGTTACATCATGTTTGATATCTTTCTGCGATCCTGTATTACATGTTTATGCACGTCATAATGCTTCTACTACTATTTGGTGTCAATTTAATTATAGCAAATCCTTGACTCGTAACTGTTTGTTGTTATTACACGTGCAGCAGGCACATCTTACACTCATAAACGTAGAGTAAAGCTCGCCTATAATCATGTAAGTACCTGCTGTTTTTTGTATATTGCTTAATGCAAACTTCTATATCTTGGACCTGTTTCTGTTTACAATTGGCCTCTCCTTCATGCAGAGGAGAAACAGTGAGGCACCAGGTTCTTCTGTCCAAGTACCCGATGAGGTCCGTGTGACTCAAAAAAAAGCTCACGTAAGTTCCCTGTTTTTTTTGGAATGTTAATTTACCTCCTGTGCATAGTTCAATTGCATCATTTTCTGTATGTTGCACTACCTAAGTTGCCTAATGGAATCTAATAAAATATAAACAATGACCATATGGAACATTGCACACTGCCTTTGACCCATCTGGCATCCGGCATGCCTGGGTATAAGTTACATGATTTGGCTATGTTAATACAAGTCCTGAAATTCTATTATGTTAATTTTTTGCCTGTTGCTTCATTGAGTTTGCCTGTTGTTCCATGGCTAGTGCATGAAGTTTGATAGAAATGATCCTAGCTGAAATGATGCACTTTGTGTTTTTTTATTGCTTTATTCCTAACCTAGCTTCCTATTCTACTTGAAACATGATTGCTTTATTCCTAACCTAGCTTCCTATTCTACTTGAAACATGGTGAAAAAATAGTTATATTACTTGTTTAAATGTCTAGCTTTGTTTTTCTGAGTCCCATTGACATGATGTGGTATATCCATATTCAAATGATCTGGCTGTTTATATAATACGCTCCATGTTCAATTGCTTCATTCAGTTTCTAGTAATCTATTATACATGATGCACATGGTGCTACTTGTTATATGCCCTTTTTTGTTTGAGTTTGATCATGAATTCAAGATTAAGCATTGCCTAAACGTTGACCAACGTAGGAAGATTCCCTCCCTTGTCTATACGTTGTGAGATAGATGATGAGACCTCTCTAGCAGCGAATTTATACGCGCTAGATAACACCCCGTTTAATTCGGTCCTGTTGGGACTCGAACCCGGGTGGGCTGGCTGCGCACTCGCAAGCCTTGCCACTGAGCTAGCACTCAGTTCTCAGATTAAGCAATGCCTCGTTATGCTTAATTTAAATGTTATGGCACTTCATACAAGCCATACAATTAATTGTTGCATTGACCTTCTGCGATGTCGAAGGCACTATCTGAGTCATGCTTAAATCAATCATACATTATTTTCCTAATAGTATCAAATCCAACATGCACATCTTTTGACTGTATTTGGCTATTTGCTAGATTTCTTCTGTGCAGTGACCTGGCTTCGTTATTGGGCACATGATGTCTAGTTGCTTGGTTCATTGTATACATCATCGCCATGATCTAGTTTGGTTTGTTCTAAGAGGCATGTGGCTTAACTGGTTTCTTTGTTGTATCTGCCCATGGTTCTTTCAAAATTATGTCAACAATGCTGTTTGTTTGCCTTGTATTGTATTGCATTTTAACTTGTTTTGTCTTAGTTTCAGCCTGCAAACAAAGCTGTAATGTCAGTAGGGACAACCCATTTATCAAGTGTTGCGGTCATTTCACAGAGCAACAGTGACAGTGGCACGTGCTCTCATTGGTCCACTGAGTCCGGTACACCAACCATTCCAGAAGAAATAGATGTACGAGGCTCTATTTTTGATTGCTTGTTGTGTTATATCAGCTCAATGATGTTCTTGAAATTGGAGGTCTTTTATTGCATCATATGATGTTGTAACTTGTTTTATCTAAATTTCAGGCTTCAAATAAAGCTACAATGCCAGAAGCAAGGGCCAATGCCTCAAGTATTGATGTTTCACAAAGCAGCAGTGAGAGTGCATATTGCTCGCATAGGCCCATGGTATCTATTGGTCAACTTAATCCGGCACAAAGAGATTTCGGGGATGCACTCCAAGAGGCAGTTGATATATTTGGGCGGGAAAACAAAGATGCTGATGAATTAATTGCCAAGACACGCCAAGAGATACATGAATTGAAAAATAGGCAAACTTTGACAGAAAATGTTCTAAAGAATCTCCTATGCACTTGTCATGGTAAGCCAGTTGTGATGTGTCTGGGAATTGAAGGTGTCTAAATAAACTTTGATTCTGTTGTTCAGTCAAGTGGACTGCTGATGCCAATGCTGTAACTAATTACTGCTCAAAATTTCGTTCAAAATTTCGTGGTCTGTAATAATTGCAAATTTTGTTGTTGTACTAAAATTAGATATGTTCCATGTGGCTGCTGTATTTTGTGTGAAATAATATCCTGATGTGTACTTCAATTAAACCATAAATCGACTGCATGCTGAAAATTTGAATCTGAGCGCACGTGTGAACTGTTTTCTGCTCGTAATGCAATAACGGCTGTTTCTTGGAAGGACTACGTACATGGGTGAAAAGTTAGAGAAGCTACAGTACTCTAACTTGAAGGTGAAAAGTTAGAGAAGCTACAGTACTCTAACTTTCCTTCCCCCAAACCATATGTCTAAAATCCAAATAATTTAAATTAATTTGCACAATACAAACTTGTGTCTTGCATTTGAAGTAATTACATGCAGAGAAAATTATGGTGTAATAAAATTTAGTTTAGTTTTTAAACATCTACAGTAATCACCTTTATTAGTTAAAGACAGTGCATAACCTTGTACTTATGCTACAGAAGCCTGACTTTGCTTCTTTATTTTTCCTGACTTAGCTCCTTCACGTTAGAGGATACGGTTCCCGTACATGGTAGCCCATTAATAATTATGCCTGCTAGCAAGATAGATGGTCCTTATTATAGTCAGGCATGTCAACTTGTATGATTAAAAGTAGTTCGTACACATTAAATCTACCATCTGCATTTTTCTCTGTAATAACTTTTCTTTTTACACAACTCAAAACTTGTCTGGCTAATATGAAATTTGAGATGGCAAAACCCGGGAAAGATAAAGATATCACCAAAAACTCTTTCCTGCGAAATGCTGGGTTTTGAAGCCCAAGTCCAAGTCTTTCTCTGCTCAAGTTTTGGAGGAACAACTCCAAGTAGAACGAGTTGCAACAGCTATGCTAAGAACAAAAGTTGACATGTTGAGATCGAGATTAGAAGCATGTGATGCCCTACTGCACGAGGCCAATCAAGTTCGTTATAATCTCCCAAAGACTAAGAAAATGCCATAGATAATTGGAGATGAACACTAACATAGTGAGTACATTGGTCTTGTGAAATGTTTCCTTAGATTAAGGCACCGTTCAGACTTTTGTTGGTGGATGCATTTATCTGCGGTTGGGATCAACTTGGTAGTTGTTCCTGTGGATGTTATATAAATTAATTGCCTAGCCTTTTTTGAATCAGTTCGAACTTAAATGGTATCATAGCCAAGGTCTCAAGTTTGAATTGTCGAACGTGTGGTTTAATTTAATCTCTGTCGGGCGGCAAAATCTCCCACCAATCCTGAAATATTTCAAACGCATTTTTGAATGGGATTAAGAAGATAGATCATGATCATGGTAGTGACCTATATTCAACGTGATGATGATTTGATTTTGCACTCGGCCATGAACAGAGGTACTAGTACGGTGTCACAATTTTTTATCATTATACTTGTACCTTAGCGAAATTCAAAATCTCATAGCGGCAAAACTTCCCGCCCACAAAATACAAAAATTTCACACGCTTCCAAATTCCCATTCTACCCCTGTGGAGATGACAGCAAAGTCGGTTGGTGAGGGGTTTGCCCGTCATTTTTTCGATCACCACCTCCCTAGCCCGGAAACCCTCCCAAAAAAAATACATTTCCTTCAGTCTCTCATCTGAGACCACCCACCGGAACTTCTCAAGTCCCTCTCTCTACCACCTCCACGACCACCGCACCGGAACATCCCCGCCGGACTTCCCTGGCCTACCCGAGCCCTCGCGATCCTCGTCATCCGGCTGCCTGCCGGAGCCGCTTCATCGACGCCGTCATCAACCGGACCGGATCATCCCCGCCGAACCTCGAAACCATATGCTCATCCAGCAGTCTACCGCAGTCGCTTCAGCTGCGGTATCGTCCACCCCGCCGGAGCCGCTTCGCCGGATCCGTCGTCCACCGCATCGGATCTTGCTCACCGACACCGCTGTGCATGAACCGGATCTGCTTCACCGGCGCCGTGCATGATCTAAACTCTTCTACTGTCGCTTTTCTATTGCTTGCCTGCAAGTTCTTGTTTAATCTTGGGGGAACCTGTTTGTGCTAACGACGCGCCGTTACGTTTTTGCAGATGAGATGAGTAACCATGAAGTGTAATGGCCGTCTCTCCAACCCCAAGTAGCACATGTAGCGTACTTCATCACCGGATCTATCAACCCCAGGAAGATCTGCTGTGACTCCCACAGAGTGCTTCTCCTAATGTAAGTCCCTTGTTTTAGCGCCATGTTCTGGGTTCAGATGCTTGTTTGTCTGAAGCTCTTTTAGTTCATTCCTAGCTATGACCGTAACACGTTGCTATTTTCTACTTCATTGCTAACTTTAAGCGATTGAACATTTTGGTTTGCATTCCCTGCTCTGTAGATGTAGCCATCATAACTTCTATCTTGCTCAGTCGTTGTTACAAAAATTATACTGTAGGTATTATAGTAACATCCTGCTATTATTTAGTTCATGGCCAATTTTAAGTAATTGCACATGTTGGTTCGCATTCCCTGCTCTATAGCTTTTGGCATCGTAACTTCTATATTTGGTTTACATTCCCTGCTCTGTAGATCTAGCCATCATAACTTTATCTTGCTCAGTCGTTGTTACAAAAATTATGGCCTGCTACTATGTTGTTTGTGCCAATTTTTTACTCCATGAACATGTTGGCTTGCATTCCCTGTACTACAGGTGATGCCATTGTTTTGTATCTAGTTCATTGTAAGCTAACAAAGTAAGGACTTAGTTTGGCATGCTATCACTCTGCTATCTAGCCTGTAGTACAAATAAACTTGTCATACTACTAGATAATAATTTTGCGTGCCATCTTGTTCTTCAAAAGCTGCATTATTGACTTGTTTCTCTGACTTGGCATGACGCTCACATATGGAAAGCTGAACATATTGGTTTGCATTCCCTCTTATACAAGTTCACAGGTGATCCCACTATATTCTGTATCTGGTCCATCCTAAGCTCCAGCATTAACTATCCTCCATGTGTTGCTCATTACAAGTTTATATCCCGAAACATCTTGATTTGCATCCCCTTCACTATAAGTTCAGGAGTATTATTTAGTTCACGGCCAAAGTGAAGTAATTGCACTTGGCACATGTTGGTTCACATTCCCTCCTCTTTAGCTTTTGCCATCGTAACTTCTATTTTTGGTTTACATTCCCTGCTCTGTAGATGTAGCCATCATAACTTCATCTTGCTCAGTCGTTGTTACAAAATTTATAGCCTGCTACTATGTTGTTCATGCCAATTTTGTACTCCCTGAACATGTTGGTTTGCATGGGACTCGACAGTAGTAAGTCTGCTGTTTCATTCTAACATGCTCTGTTATATTGGTTGTTGGTATGCGGCATGCACTCTTTGTTTGCTTATTGTGCGCATTACAATGATCTTGTTATAACGACGAAATGATGAGTTCCAAATTCTTTGCCAAACAATATTGTAGTGTCTTTGCCTTTCCATTGTTGCTGTCTTAACTTGTAATGTCTTTGTTTCAGATATAGGTGCTGCATGGACAACTTAAAAGATTGCCGGATCGCTTCATTGTATTGCTAGGTTTAATTACCATTCAATTTCTCTGGGTTCTGTAATATTTTTTTCAATGCCTTGCAGCTGATGTAATATTTAGTTAGTTTTTATAGTTCTTTCGCGCATTTTTTCTTTGGTGCTTGTGGTAAGTGAGGCTATCCGACAGAAATCAATGCTGCGTAAATATTCTCAGTATCTAAATCACGAATTCCCATCCCTTAAACGGCCCAATTAAGCGAAATCACATATGTGCCTGCCCGCAAAATCCTAAAGCGCATATTATGCCGGCATATAAACAGCAACTAAACGGGCTGGCCCACTTACTTCTTGGGCCAGCCCATTTGATTTACGGTGGACCCCACACACTAGGGTGGCCCACTTGCTAAGGTGGACCCCACCAACTGACTGTTGGGCCAGCCCATTTGCTTTTTGGAGGACCCCACATAATAAATGGGCCGGCCCTTTAAGAGGAAAGTGGGACCCACCTGTGTTTTTGGCCCGGTATCTTGTTGGGCCGGCCCACTTGCTATATTGTGGACCCCACATACTAGATGGGCCGGCCCTTTAACGGGAAAGTGCCCTGTGCTTATTGGTGGCCCACTATCTTGTTGGTAGGCCCACTTGCTCTATGGTGGTCCCATGGTAAATGGGAGCCCTTTAAGTGGAAGGTGGGACCACCTGTGTTTTTGGCCCGCTATCTTGTTGGGCCGGCCCACTTTCTATATGGTGGACCCCACAAATGGCGGCATTACAGGAATGTGGGACCCACTGTGTTTTGGACCCTATCTTGGTGGGGCCACTGTATATGGTGGGCCCCACACACTAAATGGGACCCTTTATCGAGAAAGTGGGACATGTTTTGGCCGGCCCACTATTTTGTTGGGCGGCCACTTCTATATGGTGGACCCCACAAACTAAATGGCGATCCTTTGCGGAAAGTGGGACCCACTTTGTGTTTTGGCCGACCCACTAGCTTGTTGGCGGCCCACTTGCTATACGGTGGACCCACACACTAAATGGGCCGGCCTTCAGGGAAAGGGGACCCACGTGTTTTGGCCGCCCACTTGCTTCTTAGGCGGCCGATTCTTATGAGTGGACCCCACATGTTAAATGGGCCGGCCCATTTAAGTTTTGACCAGTCAACCTTAGAGGTTAGGCCCGGCCCACGTAACTAATGGACCAGCCCAGCTATATAGTTGACCGGTCAAACTATGTCATCTGGCCCGGCCCGCTTAAGACGTGGCAGGCCTCGTGTGGGCCTACCATCTACCACGGGGTTTCAGCCGGTTAACGCCGTTAACTGCCAGTTAACGGCGTCTGCCACGTGTCAGTTTGCATGACGTCAGCAGTCAACGGGCTCCCGAAAACACTTCCGCAACGGTCCGATTTTCCGTGGCGGAAGGGCGCCCAAGCGCGACGGACCGAAAAAATCGTCGTTGGACTTTGCCTGACGCAGTTTCGACAACAGAACCCATATCGTCGGGTTAGGCCCATAGGCGACGAAAAATGCCCCTTAGTTGACGATTTTGGGACGTTGTCTATCAGAACTTTTCTGGTAAAGTGTTTGAGCAACAAGGAAGACTTGTAAGTCTTATAATGCTTACGATATGTATTCACAATGGTTTTGTTGTGCGGTTTATACTTGTGTTGGAGCAACCTTGCTAGCCAAAGCCTTGTACTGAGAGGAAATGCTTCTCGTGCATCCAAACACCTTGAGCCAAAACCCATGCCATTTGTGTCCACCATATCTACCTACTATGTGGTATTTCCTGCCATTCCAAGTAAATACTTCATGTGCTACCTTTAAACAATTCAAAAGTTATTATCTCTTATTTGTGTCAATGTTTTATAGCTCATGAGGAAGTATGTGGTGTTTTATCTTTCGATCTTGTCATTTACTTTTGCAGACTTTCACAATGGACTAGTGGCTCATCCGCTTATCCAATAATTTTGCAAAAAGAGCTGGCAATGGGGTTCCCAGCCCCAATTAATTAACTTGCATTAATAATTCTCTTCACATGTTTTGCTCTGATCTATCAGTAAGCAACTTAAATTTGCAAATAGACACTCCTCCATGGTATGTGAATGTTGGAAGGCACCCGAGGATTCGGTTAGCCATGGCTTGTGTAAGCAAAGGTTGGGGGAGTGTCATCTAATAAATAAAACTAAAACACATGTGTAAACAAAAGAGAAGAGGGATGATCTACCTTAATGGTAGAGATAACGTGCTTCATGGGAGCCGCTCTTGAAAGTCTGGTTGATAAGGTAGTTAGAGTACCCATTACCATTCGTTGACAACAACAAACACCTCTCAAAATTTTACTTTTATGCTCTCTATATGATTTCAAAACTTGAAAAGCTCTAGCACATGATTTAATCCCTGCTTCCCTCTGCGAAGGGCCTATCTTTTACTTTATTGTTGAGTCAGTTTACCCATTTCCTTCCATCTTAGAAGCAAACACTTGTGTCAACTGTGCATTGATTCTTACATACTTGCTTATTTGCATTCATCATATTACTTTATGTTGACAATTATCCATGAGATATGCATGTTGAAAGTTGAAAGCAACCGCTGAAACTTATATCTTCCTTTGTGTTGCTTCGATGCCTTTACTTTGAATTTATTGCTTTATGAGTTAACTCTTATGCAAGACTTTTGATGCTTGTCTTGAAAGTACTATTCATGAAAAGTTTTGCTATATGTTATCTATTTGTTAGCAAACTATAGATCATTGCTTTGAATACTCCATTCATTCATATGCTTTACAATAGTATTGATCAAGATTATGATGGTAGCATGTCACTTGGAAATTCTTTGTTATCGTTTACCTACTCGAGACGGGAACTAAGCTTGGGGATGCTGATACGCCTCCGTCTATAATTTGATGTTCCATGCTTGTTTATGACAATACATGTTTGTTCACACTTTATGGTTTTGATGCATTTTAGGAACTAACCTATTGACGAGATGCCAAGTGCAGTTCTGTTTTCTGCTATTTTTAGTTTGAGAAATCCTAGTAAGGAAATATTCTCGGAATTGAATGAAATCAGCACCAACCTCTTGTTCCTTGAAGCTTCCAGAACACAGGATCCACCGGAGGAGGCCAGGAGGGCCACACAGAGTGGCGCGGCCTAGGGCTGAGCGCGCCCACAGCAGACTCACGTCACCTCGGCCTCGCCTCTTCGCCTATTTAAAGCCTCGTGACTGCGTCTTGATACGAAAAGCCACGGTCGAAGCGCCCGGAGCTACGCCATCGCGAAGCAAGATGCGGGGACGAGAATCTACGATCGGCACTTGCCGCCGGGATGGAAGTGCCCCGGAAGGCTTCTCCATCGACACCAACCATCTTCGCGCCATGTTGTTGTCTCCATGATGAGGAGGAGTAGTTCTTCCTCGAGGTGAGGTACAATAAGGTAGCTATGTGGTTAATCTCTCTCAATACTCAATACAATGATCTCATGGTGCTTGCATGAGATTGAGATTCATATGAGCTTTGTATCGCTACTAGTCTATGTGCTACTCATGTGATGTTATTAAAGTAGTCTATTCCTCCTGCATGGTGTAAAGGTGCTAGTGTGTGCACCGTGTGGTTCTTGTCGTAGGCTATGATCATGATCTCTTGTAGGTTGTGGAGTTAATTATCATTATGATAGTATTGATGTGATCTATTCCTCCTTTCATAGTGTAATGTGGACAGTGTGTATGCTATGTTAGTTCTTGGTTTATTTTGCAAAGATCTATTATGCTCTAAGGTTACTTAAATATGAATGCCGAATGTTGTGGCGCTTGTTAACTCCGGCTTGAGGGAGCTCTTGTAGCCCTACACAATGAATGGTGTTTGTCATCCAACAAAGAGTGTATGTAGCACAAATGAGAGAAGTTATTATTTATTATGCGATCAATGTTGAGAGTGTCCACTAGTGAAAGTATGATCCCTAGGCCTTGTTTCCAAACATCGAATCTCCGTTTATTTACTGTTTCTGTTGCATGTTTACTCGCTGCCATCTTTATTTCAGATTGCTATTACCACTCATATTCATCCATATCACTTGCATCTTACTATCTCTTCGCCGAACTAGTGCACCTATACATCTGACAAGTGTATTAGGTGTGTTGGGGACACAAGAGACTTCTTGTATCGTGATTGCAGGGTTGCTTGAGAGGGATATCTTTGACCTCTTCCTCCCTGAGTTCGATAAACCTTGGGTGATCCACTTAAGGGAAACTTGCTGCTATTCTACAAACACTACTTGTATTTCACTATCTCTTCGCCGAACTAGTGCACCTATACATCTGACAAGTGTATTAGGTGTGTTGGGGACACAAGAGACTTCTTGTATCTTAATTGCAGGGTTGCTTGAGAGGGATATCTTTGACCTCTACCTCCCCGAGTTCGATAAACCTTGGGTGATCCACATAAGGGAATCTTTACGGTAGTCCTACAAACCTCTCTACACTTGGAGGCCCAAGGCTGTCTGCAAGAATGAAGCTGCGTGGAGACATCAACAACAAGATGCCAGTGTCGGGTTCATGTTTTACTGCTATTTTTATTTGAAAAGTTGTCGAAATATTCTCGAGGTGGATCGAAACAAGCGAAATTGTGTTTGCAAGTAACGAAGAGGAGGCGCGGGTAACCACACCTGCCTGGCGCGGCCCCTGGCCTTGGCCGCGCCTAGGGTGGTGTGGCCACCACAGCCTCCACCAGAGCACACATCGCCCTCGCCTATTTATTCACGATCTCGGGAAAAACCTAAACACCCGAGCCTCCATCCACGAAAAGTTCCGTCGCGGCCGCCATCGCAGAACCCATCTCGGGGGGTTCTGAAGATCGCCCTGCCGTGGGAAATCATGTGGAGACGTACACATGTCATGCCCACCTCGAAGTGATGCGTGGTGGTTCATCCCTGATGTGGGTCATAAGTAGCTAGATGGTTGTCTTCTCAATTTGTGCCTCATGTTTTAGATCTTGTGAGCTGCCCTACATGATCAAGATCATCCTTATGTAATCCTACATGTTTAGTGCCAAGTAAAGTTTCTATGGTAAAGTTGATGCTGAATTTGGATTCTTTATGACAGTCATACATCTATCTGTGAATTGTGAGATCTCTGTGTAAAAAAATCAAAAATGTACAAATTTACGTGCATTGATCCCCAAATATGTAAACAACTTTCATTAGTTTAGGTTTTCCATCTTATAGCAAGTTAAGTGCCCACAAAGAAAATTCTTCTTTACGAATTTGTTCTGTTTTTTGACAGTTGCATTTTGTTTGCATTGCACAGCTTTTGCTATGTTGAATGAGTTTTTTTGTTCCATTAACTTTCAGAAGCTTTGTGCAGCGTACAGTGTTAAGAATAGGTGTATCTGCCTGAACATGTGAATTTTTATTATGCACTAACTGATGAGTTTGCTTGAAGTTTGGTGTGGAGGAAGTTTTCAAGGGTCAATAGAAGAGGATGATATACTATGATCAAGAAGAGTGAAAGGTCTAAGCTTGGGGATGCCCCGGTGGTTCATCCCTGCATATTTCAAGAAGACTCAAGCATCTAAGCTTGGGGATGCCCAAGGCATCCCCTTCTTCATCGACAACTTATCAGGTCACTTCTAGTGAAACTATATTTTTATTCCGTCACATCTTATGTACTTTACTTGGAGCGTCTGTGTGCTTTTATTTTCGTTTTGTTATTTTCATTCTCTGAATAAATTCATGCTCATGTGTGGGAGAGAGACACGCTCCGCTTTTTCATATGAACACTAGTGTTCTTCATTTTTGCTTTTAATGTTCAAGGGCGAAAGTTGATCGCTTCACTTGTTGCTATTTGGTTGGAATAAGAAAATGCTTCATATGGTCTTGAATAATTTGATACTTGGCAATTGTTTTGAGCTCTCATAAATCATGTTTAAGCTCTTGCATCATGTAGTTTAAATCTAGTAGTGGAGAACTACTGTAGAGCTTGTTGAAATTTGGTTTGCATGATTGGTCTCTCTAAGGTCTAGATATTTTCTGGTAAAAGTGTTTGAGCAACAAGGAAGACAGTGTAGAGTCTTATAATGCTTGCAATATGTTCTTATGTAAGTTTTGTTGTACCGGTTTATACTTGTGTTTGCTTCAAACAACCTTGCTAGCCAAAGCCTTGTACTGAGAGGAAATGCTTCTCGTGCATCCAAACACCTTGAGCCAAAACCCATGCCATTTGTGTCCACCATATCTACCTACTATGTGGTATTTCCTGCCATTCCAAGTAAATACTTCATGTGCTACCTTTAAACAATTCAAAAGTTATTATCTCTTATTTGTGTCAATGTTTTATAGCTCATGAGGAAGTATGTGGTGTTTTATCTTTCGATCTTGTCATTTACTTTTGACAGACTTTCACAATGGACTAGTGGCTTCATCCGCTTATCCAATAATTTTGCAAAAAGAGCTGGCAATGGGGTTCCCAGCCCCAATTAATTAACTTGCATTAATAATTCTCTTCACATGTTTTGCTCTGATCTATCAGTAAGCAACTTAAATTTGCAAATAGACACTCCTCCATGGTATGTGAATGTTGGAAGGCACCCGAGGATTCGGTTAGCCATGGCTTGTGAAAGCAAAGGTTGGGGGAGTGTCATCCATAATAAAACTAAATACATGTGTAAACAAAAGAGAAGAGGGATGATCTACCTTGTTGGTAGAGATAACGTCCTTCATGGGAGCCGCTCTTGAAAGTCTGGTTGATAAGGTAGTTAGAGTACCCATTACCATTCGTTGACAACAACAAACACCTCTCAAAATTTTACTTTTATGCTCTCTATATGATTTCAAAACTTGAAAAGCTCTAGCACATGATTTAATCCCTGCTTCCCTCTGTGAAGGGCCTATCTTTTACTTTATTGTTGAGTCAGTTTACCCATTTCCTTCCATCTTAGAAGCAAACACTTGTGTCAACTGTGCATTGATTCTTACATACTTGCTTATTTGCATTCATCATATTACTCTATGTTGACAATTATCCATGAGATATGCATGTTGAAAGTTGAAAGCAACTGCTGAAACTTATATCTTCCTTTGTGTTGCTTCGATGCCTTTACTTTGAATTTATTGCTTTATGAGTTAACTCTTATGCAAGACTTTTTGATGCTTGTCTTGAAAGTACTATTCATGAAAAGTTTTGCTATATGTTATCTATTTGTTAGCAAACTATAGATCATTGCTTTGAATCACTCCATTCATGTCATATGCTTTACAATAATGTTGATCAAGATTATGATGGTAGCATGTCACTTCAGAAATTATTCTTGTTATCGTTTACCTACTCGAGGGCGAGTAGGAACTAAGCTTGGGGATGCTGATACGTCTCCAACGTATCTATAATTTCTGATGTTCCATGCTTGTTTTATGACAATACCTACATGTTTTGTTCACACTTTATATCGTTTTGATGCATTTTTCGGAACTAACCTATTGACGAGATGCCGAAGTGCCAGTTGCTGTTTTCTGCTGTTTTGGTTTCAGAAATTCTAGTAAGGAAATATTCTCGAATTGGACGAAATCGCCAGCATCTTAGAATTCCATGAAGCTTCCAGGCACACGAGGCCACCGGAGGAGAGCCACGGGGCCCACACGAGAGGCGACGCGACTGGGGCTGGGCGCGCCCCACATTTGTGTGGCGGCTCATTACCCCTGAGCTCGCCTCTTCGCCTATTTGCCTAGCCTCGTGACCTAAATCTTCGATACGAAAAAGCCACGGTACGAAACCTTCCAGAGCCGCCGCCATCGCGAAGCCAAGATCTGGGGACAGGAGTCTCTATTCCGGCACGCCGCCGGGACGGGGAAGTGCCCCGGAAGGCTTCTCCATCGACACCACGCCATCTTCCACATGTCTATTTGTCTCCATGATGAGGAGGAGTAGTTCCTCCTCGAGGCTGAGAGCTGTACATTTAGCTATGTGATTTAATCTCTCTCTCTCTATTACTCAATACAATGATCTCATGAATTGCTTGCATGATTGAGATCCATATGATGAGCTTTGTATCGCTACTAGTCTATGTGCTACTCATGTGATGTTATTAAAGTAGTCTATTCCTCCTGCATGGTGTAAAGGTGCTAGTGTGTGCACCGTGTGGTTCTTGTCGTAGGCTATGATCATGATCTCTTGTAGGTTGTGGAGTTAATTATCATTATGATAGTATTGATGTGATCTATTCCTCCTTTCATAGTGTAATGTGGACAGTGTGTATGCTATGTTAGTTCTTGGTTTATTTTGCAAAGATCTATTATGCTCTAAGGTTACTTAAATATGAATGCCGAATGTTGTGGCGCTTGTTAACTCCGGCTTGAGGGAGCTCTTGTAGCCCTACACAACGAATGGTGTTTGTCATCCAACAAAAGAGTGTATGTAGCACAAATGAGAGAAGTTATTATTTATTATGCGATCAATGTTGAGAGTGTCCACTAGTGAAAGTATGATCCCTAGGCCTTGTTTCCAAACATCGAATCTCCGTTTATTTACTGTTTATGTTGCATGTTTACTCGCTGCCATCTTTATTTCAGATTGCTATTACCACTCATATTCATCCATATCACTTGCATCTTACTATCTCTTCGCCGAACTAGTGCACCTATACATCTGACAAGTGTATTAGGTGTGTTGGGGACACAAGAGACTTCTTGTATCGTGATTGCAGGGTTGCTTGAGAGGGATATCTTTGACCTCTTCCTCCCTGAGTTCGATAAACCTTGGGTGATTCACTTCAGATTGCTATTACCACTCATATACATCCATACTACTTGTATTTCACTATCTCTTCGCCGAACTAGTGCACCTATACATCTGACAAGTGTATTAGGTGTGTTGGGGACACAAGAGACTTCTTGTATCTTAATTGCAGGGTTGCTTGAGAGGGATATCTTTGAGCTCTACCTCCCAGGAGTTCGATAAACCTTGGGTGATCCACTTAAGGGAAACTTGCTGCTACAAACCTCTACTCTTGGAGGCCCAACACTGTCTACAAGAATAGAAGCACAACGGAACATCAACAAGATGCCACGGTGTCGAGTTCATGTTTTACACTGTTTTTTTATTTCGAGAAAAAGTTGCCGCGGAAATATTCTCGGGTGGACGAAACAAAGCGAAGTCAATATTTTGCAGTAGCAGAAGGAGGCGCAGGGCGGCTTTGCCCCTAGGCGCGACTGGCCTTGGCCGCGCAGGGTGGTGTGAAACCCTGCAACCTCCTGACAGCCGCGCCTCGCCTATTTATTCACGATCTCGGGAAAAACCTAAACACCCGAGCCTCCATCCACGAAAAGTTCCGTCGCGGCCGCCATCGCAGAACCCATCTCGGGGTTAAGGCTCCGTACCACTCGCGGCGGGAAATCTCTTCGGCTGAGCATCTCGTAGCCATGCCCACCTCACGAGTGATGCGTGAGTAGTTCATCCCTGGACTATGGGTCCATAGAAGTAGCTAGATGGTTGTCTTCTCAGATTTGTGCCTCATGTTTAGATCTTGTGAGCTGCCCTACATGATCAAGATCATCCTTATGTAATCCTCACTACTAGGAAAAGGCCTATAGATGGAAATGGTAGTACGGCGCACCAGCAAACCCATGCGCCGGTGGCAAATAATCTTGGCGCACCAACATGTCGCAGCGGCAGGCGTGGAGCACTTCTAGCAGCGCACAAGCAAAAAAGATGCGCATAAAATTCGAAGGGACCAGGCCGGACAAAAATATGAGACCCTTACTGCCGGCGACCACCATGTTGGTGCGGCCGGTGCGGAAGACCTTGAACCCGGGGATGGGTTGCGATGGTGGCCCGCGTTGGAACTTTTCGTGCATGGAGGCATTTCGAATGTTGCGGGGTTTTTCCAGGATCGTGAATAAATAGGTGGAGGGGGCGATGTCGGTGGAGGCCAGGGTGGCCCACACCACCCTAGGCGCGGAGCCAAGGCCGGGTCGCGCCTAGGGCAGGTAATGGCCATCTGCTTCTCCTAACCCGTTCTGATAAAATATTGACTTGGCTTTTGTTTAAAGTCAATTAGAGAATATTTCCCGTACAACTTTTACGAAATAAAGAAACATCAGAAAGCATGGGCGAAACCTTGCTTGTGGCATTGTTGTTGATGTCTGCGCGAGGCTTCTATTCTTGTGGCGGTCTTGGGCCTCCAAGTGAAAGTTTTGTAGGACAACGAAAGATTCCCTTATGTGGATCACCCAAGGTTTATCGAACTCAGGGAGGTAGAGGTCAAAGATATCCCTCTCAAGCAACCCTGCAATTAAGATACAAGAAGTCTCTTGTGTCCCCAACACACCTAATACACTTGTCAGATGTATAGGTGCACTAGTTCGGCGAAGAGATAGTAAAACACAGGTGGTATAGATGGTGGTAATATTGCAGGAAGTAAAGATGCAGTAAAACAGTAAATAAGCGAACTCAGGGAGGAAGAGTCAAAGATATCCCCCTCAAGCAACCTGCAATCTTGATGAGAAGTCTCCACATGCAACACACCTAATACACACAGCGGATAGCATGGAACACTAGTTGACCAGAAGAGATAGTAAGATGCAAGTGATATGGATGAATATGAGTGGTAATAGCAATCTGAAATAAAGATGGCAGCGAGTAAACATGCAATAGCGATAAATAAAAACGGAGATTCGATGTTTGGAAACAAGGCCTAGGGATCATACTTTCACTAGTGGACACTCTCAACATTGATCGCATAATAAATAATAACTTCTCTCATTTGTGCTACATACACTCTTTTGTTGGATGACAAACACCATTCGTTGTGTAGGGCTACAAGAGCTCCCTCAAGCCGGAGTTAACAAGCGCCACAACATTCGGCATTCATATTTAAGTAACCTTAGAGCATAATAGATCTTTGCAAAATAAACCAAGAACTAACATAGCATACACACTGTCCACATTACGAGGAATAGATCACATCAATACTATCATAATGATAATTAACTCCACAACCTACAAGAGATCATGATCATAGCCTACGACAAGAACCACACGGTGCACACACTAGCACCTTTACACCATGCAGGAGGAATAGACTACTTTAATAACATCACATGAGTAGCACATAACTAGTAGCGATACAAAGCTCATCATATGGATCTATCATGCAAGCAATTCATGAGATCATTGTATTGGAGTACGAGAGAGAGATTAACCACATAGCTACCGGTACAGCCCTCAGCCTCGAGGGAGAACTACTCCCTCCTCATCATGGAGACAGCGATGGCTGGGTGAAGATGGGTGGTGTCGATGGAGAAACCTTCGGGAACCTTCCCGATCCCGACGTCTTGAATAGAGACTCATGTCCCCGGATCTTGGCCCGCGATGGCGGCGGCTACGGAACTCTTCTCGTACCGTGGCTTTTTCGTATCGAAGATTTAGGTCACGAGGCTTTAAATGAGCGAGAAGAGGCGGAGTCGGAGAAGACAGCACACAACGAGGGGGTGCCTTCGGGCTAGCGTCAGCCTGTGTGAACCCACCGGCGGCTCTCCTCTGGGTGGCTCTCAGGGTGTGGAAGCTTCATGGAATTCTAAGATGCTTGAGCGTTGATTTCGTCCAATTCCGGGAATATTTCCTTACTAGGATTTATGAAACCAAAAACAGCAGAAAAACAGCGGCATCTCGTCAATAGGTTAGTTCCAGAAAATGCATCAAAACGATATAAAGTGTGAAAATATGTAGGTATTGTCATAAAACAAGCATGGGTTTGTGAAGTGGCTAACTGAATCTAACAGACAATGTGACTGTTCCTACTCGTCCTCGAGTAGGTAAACGATAACAAAGATAATTTTTGAAGTGACATGCTACCATCATAATCTTGATCAACATTATTGTAAAGCATATGAAGTGACTCAAGGCAATGATCTATAGTTGCTAACAAATAGATAACATATAGCAAAACTTTTCATGAATAGTACTTTCAAGACAAGCATCAAAAAGTCTTGCATAAGAGTTAACTCATAAAGCAATAAATTCAAAGTAAAGGCATCGAAGCAACACAAAGGAAGATATAAGTTTCAGCGGTTGCTTTCAACTTTCAACATGCATATCTCATGGATAATTGTCAACACAAAGTAATATGATGAATGCAAATAAGCAAGTATGTAAGAATCAATGCACAGTTGACACAAGATAGGCCCTTCGCAGAGGGAAGCAGGGATTAAATCATGTGCTAGAGCTTTTCAAGTTTTGAAATCATATAGAGAGCATAAAAGTAAAATTTTGAGAGGTGTTTGTTGTTGTCAACGAATGGTAATGGGTACTCTAACTACCTTATCAACCAGACTTTCAAGAGCGGCTCCCATGAAGGACGTTATCTCTACCAGCAAGGTAGATCATCCCTCTTCTCTTTTGTTTACACATGTATTTTAGTTTTATTTATTAGATGACACTCCCCCAACCTTTGCCCTGAAGCCATAAGCTAGCAGAGATCCTCGGGTGCCTTCCCGACATTCATACCATGGAGGGTGTTGCAAGTAATGCTTACTGATAGATCAGAGCAAAACATGTGAAGAGAATTATTAATGCAAGTTAATTAATTGGGGCTGGGAACCCCATTGCCAGCTCCTTTTGCAAAATTATTGGATAAGCGGATGAGCCACTAGTCCATTGTGAAAGTCTGTCAGAAGTAAATGACAAGATCGAAAGATAAACACCACATACTTCCTCATGAGCTATAAAACATTGACACAAATAAGAGATAATAACTTTTGAATTGTTTAAAGGTAGCACATGAAGTATTTACTTGGAATGGCAGGAAATACCACATAGTAGGTAGATATGGTGGACACAAATGGCATGGGTTTTGGCTCAAGGTGTTTGGATGCACGAGAAGCATTTCCTCTCAGTACAAGGCTTTGGCTAGCAAGGTTGTTTGAAGCAAACACAAGTATAAACCGGTACAGCAAAACTTACATAAGAACATATTGCAAGCATTATAAGACTCTACACTGTCTTCCTTGTTGCTCAAACACTTTTACCAGAAAATATCTAGACCTTAGAGAGACCAATCATGCAAACCAAATTTCAACAAGCTCTACAGTAGTTCTCCACTACTAGATTTAAACTACATGATGCAAGAGCTTAAACATGATTTATGAGAGCTCAAAACAATTGCCAAGTATCAAATTATTCAAGACCATATGAAGCATTTTCTGATTCCAACCAAATAGCAACAAGTGAAGCGATCAACTTTCGCCCTTGAACATTAAAAGCAAAAATGAAGAACACTAGTGTTCATATGAAAAAGCGGAGCGTGTCTCTCTCCCACACATGAGCATGAATTTATTCAGAGAATGAAAATAACAAAACGAAAATAAAAGCACACAGACGCTCCAAGTAAAGCACATAAGATGTGACGGAATAAAAATATAGTTTCACTAGAGGAACCTGATAAGTTGTCGATGAAGAAGGGATGCCTTGGGCATCCCCAAGCTTAGATGCTTGAGTCTTCTTAAAATATGCAGGGATGAACCACCGGGGCATCCCCAAGCTTAGACCTTTCACTCTTCTTGATCATAGTATATCATCCTCTTCTATTGACCCTTGAAAACTTCCTCCACACCAAACTTCAAACAAACTCATTAGAGGGTTAGTGCATAATAAAAATTCACATGTTCAGAGGTGACACAATCATTCTTAACACTTCTGTACATTGCACAAAAAGTTAATGGAACAAAGAAACTCATTCAACATAGCAAAGCGGCAATCACGAAACAAAATGCGAGAATACATCAAAAAGCAGAACGGTCGTAAAGGCAATTTTGCGGGGCATAACACTAAGATGGAAAAGCAAATAATGAAAGTTGTGTACTTATCAGGGATCTGCCTTGCGTAAGTTGCATATTTTTGATTTTTTTACGAGAGATCTGTAGCAGAATTCGTAATAGACAGCAATTACATTTACTAGCATGACAATCAAATCTAGCATCAACTTTACCATAGAGACTTTTACTTGGCACAAAAACATGATAAGGAGAAGTTGCTACAGTAAACAACTTTCAAGACTCAAATATAAAACAAAAGTGCTGTAGTAAAATAAAGACATGGGTTATCTCCCAAGAAGTTCTTTCTTTATAGCCATTAAGATGGGCTCAGTAATTTTAATGATACTCTCGCAAGAAATAAGAGTTGAAGCAAAAGAGAGAACATCAAGAAGCAAATTCAAAACACATTTAAGCCTAACCCACTTCCTATGAAAAGGAATCTTGTACACAAATAAATTCATGAAGAACAAAGTGGTAAGCATAGAAAAGCAACACAAGCGCAATTTCAAGATTCTCAACATAAAGAGGGGAAACTTAATATTATTAAGATGCATATAACCATGTTTCCCTCTCTCATAATAACTTTTAGTAGCATCATGAACAAACTCAACAATATAACTATCATTAAAGCATTCTTGTCATGAGCCACATGCAAATAATTACTCTCCACATAAGCATAATCAATTTTATTAGTTGTAGTGGGAGCAAATTCAACAAAGTAGCTATCATTATTATTCTCATCAAGTGTAGGAGGCATAGTATAATCATAATAAAATTTACTCTCCATAGTAGGCGGCACCAAAAGACCACTATCATTATAATCATCATAAATAGGAGGCAAAGTATCATCAAAGAAAATTTTCTCCTCAATGCTTGGGGACTAAAAATATCATGCTCATCAAAACTAGCTTCCCCAAGCTTAGAATTTTCCATATCATTAACAATGGTGTTCAAAGCGTTCATACTAATATCATTGCTACTAGCATGCAAATAAGATTCCATAGGTTTTTTAATTTTCGCAGCAAACAATCCATGTCTTAACTCAGGAAATAGAATAAGAAGCTCACTGTTGCTTTCCA
>JAUUTY010001558.1:0-23705 GCA_030979885.1 Lolium multiflorum
CTGCCCTATGGTGGCGGCGCCCGTCGCCCACCGTATCCCTTTCATTTTCCGAAGCTTCAGTAAAAATAGGACCCCTGGGCGTTGATTTCATTCAATTCGAATATTTTCATACTATGATTTCTCAAACCAAAACAAAGAAATGCGCAATCGGCTCTTCGGCATCTTGTTAATAGGTTAGTTCCAAAATGCGTAAATACGATATATAATGTGCATAGGTATTATCAATAAAGTAGCATGGAACATAAGAAATAATCGATACGTTGGAGACGTAGCATCTGCTCGTCCCGAGCAGGCAAAACGATAACAAAGATAATTTCAGGATATGCCATCATAATCTTGATCATCTATTTGTAAACATATGTAATGAATGCAGCGATCAAAACAATGGTAATGACATGAGTAAACAACTGAATCATAAAGAAAAGACTTTTCATGAATAGTACTTCGACAAGCATCAATAAGTCTTGCATGAGAGTTAACTCATAAAGCAATAAATCAAAGTAAAGGTATTGAAGCAACACAAAGGAAGATTAAGTTTCAACGGTTGCTTTCAACTTATAACATGTATATCTCATGGATAGTGTCAATGTAAAGTAATATAACAAGTGCAATATGCAAGTATGTAGAAATCAATGCACAGTTCACACAAGTGTTTGCTTCTTAAGGTGGAGGGAGATAGGTAAACCGACTCAACAATAAAAGTAAAAGAATGGTCCTTCAAAGAGGAAAGCATCGATTGCTGTATTTGTGCTAGAGCTTTTATTTTGAAATCATGAAACAATTTTGTCAACGGTAGTAATAAAGTATATGTAAATCATATCTTACAAGTTGCAAGCCTCATGCATAGTGTGTACTAATAGTGCCCAGACCTTTCCTACTTAGCTTGACTGCCTGATCTTCGCAATGCTATGTTTCAACCAAGTGCCAAAGGGGTACCTCCATGCCACCTGTACAAAGGTCCAAGGAGAAAGCTCGATTTTGGATTTCTCAAGCAGATTATTCTCAACTTAGACATCCATACCTGGACAACATGGACAACAGATAATGGATTCCTCTTAAATGCATAAGCATGTAGCAATAATTATTATTCTCATATGAGATTGAGGATATATGTCCAAAACTGAAACTTCAACCATGATTCATGGCTTTAGTTAGCGGCTCAATGTTCTTCTCTAACAATTTGCATGCTCCAATCATTAAGGTGATAGATCCTTCAGACAAGACAGACATGCATAGCAACTCACATGATATTCAACAAAGAATAGTTGATGGCGTCCCCAGAAGCATGGTTATCGCACAACAAGCAACTTAATAAAAGATAAAGTGCATAAGGACATATTCAATACTACGATAGTTTTTAAGGCTATTTTGTCCCATGAGCTATATATTGCAAAGGCGAATGATGGAATTTTAAAGGTAGCACTCAAGCAATTTACTTTGGAATGGCGGAGAATTACCATGTAGTAGGTAGGTATGGTGGACACAAATGGCATAGTGGTTGGCTCAAGGATTTTGATGCATGAGAAGTATTCCCTCTCGATACAAGGTTTAGGCTAGCAAGGTTATTTGAAGCAAACTCAAGGATGAACCGGTGCAGCAAAACTCACATAAAAGACATATTGTAAACATTATAAGACTCTACACCATCTTCCTTGTTGTTCAAAACTCAATACTAGATATTATCTAGACCTTAGAGAGACCAAATATGCAAACCAAATTTTAGCAAGCTCTATGTATTTCAATAATAGGTGCAAAGTATATGATGCAAGAGCTTAAACATGAGCACAACAATTGGCAAGTATCACATTATCCAAGACATTTTAGAATTACTACATGTAGCATTTTCCAATTCCAACCATATAACAATTTAACGAAGAAGAAACTTCGCCTTGAACATTATGAGTAAAGCCTAAGGACATATTTGTCCATATGCAACAGCGCAGCGTGTCTCTCTCCCACAAAGTGAATGCTAGGATCCATTTTATTCAAACAAAAACAAAACAAAAACAAACCGACGCTCCAAGTAAAGAACACAAGATGTGACTGAATAAAATATAGTTTCAGGGGAGGAACCTGATGATGTTGTCGATGAAGAAGGGGATGCCTTGGGCATCCCCATGCTTAGACGCTTGAGTCTTCTTAGAATATGCAGGGGTGAACCACGGGGCATCCTCAAGCTTAGAGCTTTCCCTCTTGATCATAGTATATCATACTCCTCTCTTGACCCTTGAAAACTTCCTTCCACACCAAACTTCAAGCAAACTCATTAGAGGGTTAGTGCACACCACAATTACATGTTCAGAGGCACAATCATCTCCACTTCTGGACATCGCATAAAGCTACTGGACATTCATGGATCAAAGAAATTCATCCAAAATAGCAAAAGAGGCAATTTTAAATAAAAAGGTTAATCTGTCAAAACAGAACAACAGTAAAGACGAATTTTAAAGTGGCACCAGACTTACTCAAATGGAAAACTCAAAACTAATTAAAGTTGCGTACATATCTGAGGATCACGTAAAATTGACAGATTTTTTCGAATTTCTACAGAGACTTGTGCCCAGATTCGTGACAGACAAGAATGCTGTTTCTGCGCAGCGATCCCAAATATAACATCAACTATAACATAGAAACTTTACTTGGCACAAAAACATGATAAGTAGAGGTTGCTACAGTAGTAAACAACTTCCAAGACTCAAATATAAAACAAAGTACTGTAGAAGGGTTGTCTCCCATAAGCGCTTTTCTTTAACGCCTTTCAGCTAGGCGCAGAAAGTGCAAATCAAGTATTATCAAGAGATGAAACATTGACATTACCTTGGGCTTTACCCTAACTTTCTTGTCCTCTTTCTTACTCTTTGGCTTAGGGAATGTATGGCTACCCCCGGGTGTAGAGGTGAATTTTAAGGTGCCTTCTCTCACGTCTATGACTGCTCCCAACAGTTTCAGCAGGGATCTTCCGAGTGTGATTTGTCCTGTTCCTGCGCATTCAATGACAAGGTAATCAATGGATATTGTTATCCCAAGAATGGTTGTATGCACACCCGCAGCTATCCCTTTGGGAATTATAACAGAGTTATCAATAAGAGTTATTCCTTCTCCCCCTTCAGAGAATTCCCAAAGTTTCAATGATTTATGAATACTCTCAGGCATTAGGCAAAATTCAGTCATAATATCACAATTAGCATGAAGAGTTTGATTACCTATGACAATTTTAATAGTAGGATTCCACAATGAAGGTTCAGAGTTCACTAAAACTTGATCAAGACGGTTACGAATATATCCATAATTTTCATTTAGGCGAGATGCACTTGTCTCAAGAGTGTTTAATCTATTATAAATGCTAATAAGGGCTGAATCAAAGTTATTAGTTGAATCATGTGATGCAACCAACTTTTTTATGGCATTAAAAGCTTGATCCCCATTACAATGAAGGAAATCTCCTCCCACTAGAGCATCCAAGGCATATCTATAGCGAATCATAAGACCAAAATAAAAATTACTAAGGAGCAAACTTAGAGTCATTTGAGGTTCAGCTTTACGATAAGAAGTAAAATTCTAGACCAAGCATCCTTAAAACTTTCCTCATCCCCTTGTTTAAAAGTAAAAACTAATTCCTCAGGTGAAGAAGTAACAAGTACAGAACTAGACATGATAACAAAAGTAAACTAAATGCAAGTAACTTTTTGTGTTTTTTGATATAAAGCAAGACAAGAACAAAGTAAAACTAGCAACTAATTTTTTTTGTTTTGTTTAGGTGCAGCAAACAAGTAGTAAATAAAATAAAGCAAGACAAAAACAAAGTAAAGAGATTGGGAAGTGGAGACTCCCCTTGCAGCGTGTCTTGATACCCGGCAACGGCGCCAGAAAACATGCTTGATGCGCGTAAATGTACACGTCCGTTGGGAAACCCCAAGAGAAAGGTATGATGCGCACAGCAGCAAGTTTTCCCTCAGAAAGAAACCAAGGTTTAATTGAACCAAGAGGAGCCAAGAAGCACGTTGAAGGTTGATGGTGGCGTAAATGTGATGCGGCGCAACAACAAGGATTCCGGCGCCAACGTGAACCTGCACAACACAACCAAACTACTTTGCCCCAACGAAACAGTGAGGTTGTCAATCTCACCGGCTTGCTGTAACAAAGGATTAACCGTATTGTGTGGAAGATGATTGTTTGCAAGAAAACAATAAAACAAGTATTGCAGTAGATTGTATGCGATGTAAAGAATAGGACCGGGGTCCACAGTCCACTAGAGGTGTCTCCCATAAGATAAAAGCATGTTGGGTGAACAAATTACAGTCGGGCAATTGACAAATAGAGAAGGGCACAACAATGCATATACATGATATGATAAATATAGTGAGATTTAATCCCATTACGACAAAGTACATAGACCGGCATCCATGCATCTATGCCTAAAAAAGTCCACCTTCGTGTTATCATCCGAACCCCATTCGGTATTAAGTTGCTAAGCAACAGATAATTCATTACGTATGGTGCGTAATGTAATCAACAACCACATCCTTAGACATAGAATCAATGTTTTGATCCCCTGGCAACAACACATCACAACCTTAGAACTTTCTCTCACTGTCCCAGATTCAATGAAGGCAGCTGAACCACTATCGAGCATAAATACTCCCTCTTGAGTTAAGAGTAAAAACTTGGCCACAGCCTCTACTAATAACGGAGAGCATGCAAGATCATAAACAACACATAAACAATAGATTGATATAATCACCATAACATAGTATTCTATTCATCGGATCCCGACAACACAACATATAGAATTACGACAGATGATCTTGATCATGTTAGGCACCTCACAGATCAAACAATGAAGCACAACAAGGAGAAGACGACCATCTAGCTAATGCTATGGACCCATAGTCCATGGGTGAACTACTCACTCATCATTCCGGAGGCGATCATGGCGATGAAGAGTCCTCCGGAGATGAATCCTCCTTCCGGCAGGGTGCTTGAGAACGATCTCCCGAATCCGCAGAGATGGGATTGGCGGGCCGGCGGCGTCTCCTGGAAGGTTTTCGCATCGTGGCTCTCGGCATCGTGGGTTCGCGACTGAGGCTATGGGCGGCTGGCGGGCAGAGTCGGAGGCTGACGAGGGCCCACACCATAGGCGCGCGACCCTCCGGCCGCGCGTCCTCATGTGGTGGCGGCGCCTGCCGCCCCACTTCTCGTATCCCTTTCAGCCTTCCGAGCGTCCAATTCCGAGAATATTTCGTTACTAGGATTTCTGAAACCAAAACAGCAGAAACAGCAACTGGCTCTTCTGCATCTTGTTAATAGGTTAGTTCCGGAAAATGCATAAATATCACATATAATGTGCATAAACATGTAGGTATCATCAATAAAGTAGCATTGGAACATGTTCATCGACACGCGAGACGTATCACCCACCGGCCGTGGCAGCCCACTGCCAGCCTAACCTGGAAAGCCCAAATACCAGCACCAAGCCCACAGCCACCGCCCAGCCCACTTACCCTTGCCTAAAAAGACTGGGAGGAGTTTCGTCCATTCCCTTCCTCGCGTGCTGGAGGCCGCCGCGACGCGTGGAGGTCTTCCTTCTCCGCTCGGCGATCCTCCGTCCCCGACAACTGACTAGGCTCATTTTTGTGTTTATAAGAACTCAAGACGAACCCTAGCTTCGGGTTTCTTCCTCCCCGTCTGCACCTCCCGTGACGAAACCCTAGCTCGCCTTCCGCCATCTTCCTCGCCGCCGTTCGCAGCCTCCCCCAAGCCCGGTACCGTGACCACCATCGCACTGGTACGACTTGCTCTCTCTTGCAAGAAGAATCGACCCCAATCAATCCCATAGCGCTCGTTGACCTTGTTCTCCCAATCACCAAGACCGACGAAATCCGGCGAACCGTACTCTCCTTGCCACATCAAGCCCCGCGTGCCCCGTGAGACACTCGATCCTCCTAGCATACCTAGTTCGCTCCGATTACAGCCCTAGCATGACCCGCATCGTTGGCCCGAGTTTCGCTCGTCGGGCTCGCAGCTTGGCCAACCTCGGCGACATTTAGTGGCGCGCCCACCCACCACTAGGGATCGCTCGTTGCTCTCTTTCCAACGCACCCCCGCACGCTCGCGGGAGCTTTCCATGGGCTGCGCCGTCCACGATCGGCCGCCGGTGGTGGCCATGGCTGCCACTCGACGCCACTGCAGCCGCGGGCACGGTCTACTTGTCCGTGTCTCTGTAGTAGCATGCATATCGTGTGTTTAGTGATTTTAGTTTAATCTAAATCTTAAAATAACAAACTTTGCAAATAAATAAAAAATCCATTTTAATTCAGAAAATATAAATAAGATATCAAAATTCTTATAAAAGAAAAATCTACCAATAAAAATATAATATGAAATTTTTATTTTTAATAAAAATTTAATTATTTAATACTTATTAATTAAGTCTTTTCTTTTATTCTTAATTGAATTAAAATTCAATAATTAGGAAAAATTCTCCAAATTAAATAAAACCAGTAAATAAATAAAGAAAACATTAAAACTAATTTTCTTTATTTATTTATTTTGTTAAATCCTTATTAGAAGGATTTAAACCCTAATTAATAATTGTCTTATTTGATCAATCCTTTAAAAATAAGAAAATGTCAAATCCAATATTGCTTTATTCCAAAGTTAATAATTACTTCAACCTTATGAAGAAGTTATTAACTTAAGAACCAAATGGTAATTAGGAACCATAATTCCATTATACATGAAATAGTAGTTCCATAATTTCATGTGAAACCTAAAACCCTAATTCAATTAGGAACCCTAGCTCCATTACTTCATATGAACCTAATTTGTCCTAAACCTAAACCCTAGGTTATACCATGTGATCATCCTACTTTCTTTTAAATCATAGAACCATATAGAACCTAGATACTGGTCATGTACACATAAAATGTAGAAGACCTGTCACTAATAAGAGATGGGTATCCCATATGTTCATCTTCATTAGACCTAGATGATCAAATAGGGTTAACCAAGTGCAAACCATAGAGGGTCTGATCCTTAACAACTTTAATTAGCATCCTGCTAACGCGTGAAGCACACGCTCCGTTTGGGAACCCCAAGAGGAAGGTGGATGCGCACACAGCTAAGTTTTCCCGCAAGAAACCAAGGTTAGTCAACCAGTAGGAGTCAAGGAACACGTGAAGGTTGTTGGTGGAGGAGTGTAGTGCGGCGCAACACCAATGAAACCGGCGCCAACGTGGAACCCGCACAACACAATCAAGATACTTTTCCCCCAACGTAACAATGAGGTTGTCAATCTCACCTTGCTTAAAACAAAGGATTAAACGTAATATGTGGAAGATGATGTTTGTTTGCGAAGAATAGTAAAGAAATTGCAGGAGATTGTATTTCAGATGTAAAAGAATGGACTGGGGTCCACAGCTCACTAGTGGTGTCTCTCCAATAAGATAAATAACATGATGGGTGAACAAATTACAGGGCAATTTGCCAAATAAAGATTCAATACATATCATGATGATTACTATGAGATTTAATCAGTGCATTACGACAAAGTACATAGACCTCATCCAAAGATGCATCTATGCCTAAATAGTCCACCTTCAAAGCTAGCATCCGCACCCTTCCAAGTATTAAGTTGCAAACAACACACAATTGCATTAAGTATGGTGCGTAATGTAATCAACACAAATATCCTTAGACAAAGCATTGATGTTTTATCCCTAGTGGCAACAACACATCCATAACCTTAGAACTTTCTGTCACTGTCCCAGATTCAATGGAGGCATGAACCCACTATCGAGAATACTCCCTCTTGGAGTTACAAGTATCAACTTGGCCAGAGCCCCTACTAGCAACGGAGAGCATGCAAGAACATAAACAACACATATATGATAGATTGATAATCAACTTGACATAATATTCTATATTCATCGAATCCCACCAAACACAACATGTAGCATTACAAATAGATGATCTTGATCATGTTATGCAGCTCACAAGATCTAAATGTGATAGCACAAGCTGAGAAGACAACCATCTAGCTACTGCTATGGACCCATAGTCCAAGGACGAACTACTCACGCATCAATCCGGAGGCTGGCATGATGATGTAGAGCCCTCCGTGATGATTCCCCTCCGATTGTGGTGTCATCTCCCTCGAATCCCCCGAGATGGGACTATGCGGCGCTGCCTCGGAAGTATTTCCGCATCGTGGTTTCTGCACAGGGTTTTCGCGACGCGGGAGGCTTTGGCAGGCGAAAGGGCAGCCTCTAGGCACAGGGCCTCACATCATAGGCCGGCGTTGGCCCCATGTCGGGGCCGCGCCGCTCACGGGTAATGGCCTCGTGGGCCGACTTCGTATACTCTTTCGGTCTCGAAGCTTCGTGGAAAAATAAGACCCCGGCGTTGATTTCAGCCTTGCACTCGAGAATATTTCCTTTTGTAGATTTCAAAACCAAAAACAAGCAGAAACACAATCGGCGCTTCCGGCATCTTGTTAATAGTGCTGAAAATGCATAATAATGATGTAAAGTATGTATAAAACATGTGAGTATTGTCATAAAAAGTAGCATGGAACATAAGAAATTATAGATGCGTTTGAGACTATATAGCATCACACCATTGTGATGAACTCCAATAGCAACCATGCCAATATTTATCATTACATAACCATAGTCCACTAAACCCTACAAGTACTTCATAATTATGAACCATCCTATTTAGGAGCCAATTATTCCTTACTTAGTGATCCAATAGCAAACCCTAGACAACCTCAACCTTAATTGTAATACTTCTTATTCCTTAAGAAGTATGTTCTTCAAAAGTTATTCTTTTGAAGTAAATAAAGAATCATCATCAACCCTGCTTATAAGGACCTATAAACCCTAGCTAGCTATCACCAATAAGATGAACCAATCTTGATAGCAACCTTGTATGAATAATTGCTTAGGATGCCTAGGCTTAACTCAACCTTACAAGCCCTAGGTGTTGATGAATCCAACATTGTTGTGATCCATCTAATACCTACTCCGTAAACTAATTGGAACCATAGTAAACCATAGAACTCCACAACCCTAATTATCATACTTATTCTTTATTAAAGAACATGTTCTTCAAAGGTTATTCTTTTGAAGTATATGATAAATAATCATTAACCATGCTATAGTACTAAACCAACCACTATTCATTACATGTTAAGATTATACCAAATGCTATTGTTGTGTGCTAGTAATATTATTATTGTGATGTATTGCACTACTTGTTTATGATACCAAGTTAATCAAAACCCTAATAAGAACCTTGTTTGTGAATCACTCTAAAAGTGCAACACACCCTAAACAAATCATTACAACTCACTAATCCTAAATCATCGGGGTTAGGTCACGCTTAGAGCGATTGCATCTCATACTTATGCATTATTGCATCCTTGCCAATCTTTTAAACATCGTCCTTACCGGACGGTGATGCTATTTTGGTTGGAGTTATCACAGACGTAAGAATCGCTGTTCGCATAATCTTGTACTAAGAAAGGCAAGTTCATCACTTGCTCATGTCATTTGAGTATTTTTTACCAAATTACTTGCAAAGTACTATGTTTATCACTATTGCATAAAAAGAAAAACCACTAATTTCATAACTATGAATATGACTAAGTGGTGGGCAATGGAACCATGGATTGTGTGGATATGGTGGAGGTTCCATTGCAAGGGTTTATATCCATCTAGGATTAAACAACAAATGTCATCCAGTGATTCTTGTGCCGTAAAACTCGTGTTAACCATAAGATCTAGAATGGGACTCGAAAGTAACAATTGTATTTCCTCTCGTACATCAACGGATGCGCTTACCGTAGCAGTTGTGTCTTGCGGAGCAACTTGAGGGTGGGGAGCCCCTTCTAATTCCCCACGGTAATGCAGTGCTTACCGTAGCGGTTGCGGCTTGCGGAACAACTTGAGGGTGGGGATCCCACTCTAATTCCCCACGGTAATGTGGTCTATGATGGGTTGCATCTACCGGCGAAGGAGTTTGGTTAACGAGTCCCAAACTGTTGTCGTGGTCGGGGTCCATCCTTAATTGGTATAAGAGGACCGACGAGGACCCAGGGTCGGGGTTTGCAACAAAGGGTGGGTGTTCGAGGTAGCGGAGGATATGAACGGCTAGGACCTTATACCGGGCCTCACACCAAAGGAAGTGTGGACGGGTTGCGCGCCCCGGTTGGCACCAAGGTTAAGATCTCTTATGGGTAAAGCAACACACCTCTGCAGAGTGTAACGAATCGTGACCAGTCACCCTGTTCCGGGATATGGAACTGCGAACGCTGCCGGAAAGGAACTCCATGAAGTTCTAGTCAACCGGTGAAGGCTGACGGACATAGCTCTTTAGAATAAAAGCAACATTTTGAAGAAATGTTTACAAAAACTTGCATTGCCTATGACTTTCTGGTCTATGGCTGTAGCTAGTGCATTAAACACCTCTTTCCTATAATGAACTTGTTGAGTACGCTCGTACTCATCCCACTCTTAAATCCCCTGCTTAGATATGGAGGCATCGAAGGAGGATCTACAGTGCAACTCGAAGGCCGAGGAGTCAACAACTTCTTAGAACAGCAGAAAGTTTCCCTTAAGTGAATCACCCAAGGTTTATCGAATTCAGGGGGTAGAGGTCAAAGATAGTCCTCTCAAGCAACCCCGCAATTAAGATACAAGAAGTCTCTTGTGTCCCCAACACACCTAATACACTTGTCAGATGTATGGCGCACTAGTTCGGCGAAGAGATAGTAAAACACAGGTGGTATGGATGAATATGAGTGGTAATAACAATCTGAAATAAATATGGCAGCGAGTAAACATGCAGTAGAATAGTAAGTAAGCGGTGTTTGCAATATTGGAAACAAGGCCTAGGATCATACTTTCACTAGTGGACACTCTCAACATGGATCACATAATAAATAAATAACTTCTCCTTCCTTTGTGCTACATATACTCTTGTTTGATAACAAACACCATTCATTGTGTATGGCTACAAGAGCTCCCTCAATCCGGAAAGCTAACAAGCGCCACAACATTCGGCATTCATATTTAAGTAACCTTTAGAGCATAATAGATCTTTGCAATCTAAACCGAGTACTAACATAGCATACACACTGTCACCATTACACTATGAAAGGGGGAATAGATCACATCAATACTATCATAGTAATAATTAACTCCATAACCTACAAGGGATTATGATCATAACCTACGCCAAGTACTTCACGATGCACACGCTGTCACCATTACACCATGAAGGAGGAATAGACTACTTTAATAACATCACATGAGTAGCACATAGACTAATAGCGATACAAAGCTCATCATATGGATCTCAACTATGCAAAGCAATCTATGAGATCATTGTATTGAAGTACATAGAGAGAGATTAACCACATAGCTACCGGTACAACCCCTTAGCCTCGGGGGAGAACTACTCCCTCTCATCATAGAGACAGCAAGGCTTGATGGAGATGGCGGTGGTAAGCCGATGGAGATGCTCCGGGCACCGTCCCTACAGGTGCCGAACGCGAGACTTCGTCCCCGTAATTGGAGTTTCGCGATGGCGGCGTCCGGAACTTTTCTCGTATCGTGCTTTTCCGTGTCGAAGATTTAGGTCACGAGGCATCTTATAGGCGAAGAGTCGGAGTCGGAAGGGGTCTGGGACCCACACACCAGGCCCCCTTTGGGCCGCGCCGCCACCATGTGTGGGGGCCCTGGGCCTCCTCTCCTCTCGCCCTCTCGTGTGTCTGGAAGCTTCGTGGAATTATAAGATACTGGCGTCGATTTCGTCCAATTCCGAGAATATTTCTTACTAGGATTTCTGAAACCAAAACAGCAGAAATGTGAACGGCACTTGCATTCGTCAATAGGTTAGTTCTAAAATGCATCAAACGATATAAAGTGAACAAACATGTAGGTATTGTCATAAAACTAGCATGGAACATCAGAAATTATGGATACGTTGAGACGTATCAAGCATCCTCAAGCTTAGTTCTACTCGTCCCGAGTAGGTAAACGATAACAACAATAATTAAGTGACATGCTACCAACACAATCTGATCAACATTATTGTAAAAGCATATGACATGAATGAGTGATTCAAAGCAATGATCTATAGCTTGCTAACAAATAGATAACATATAGCAAAACCTTTCATGAATGGTACTTTCAAGACAAGCATCAAAAAAAGTCTTGCATAAGAGTTAACCCATAAAGCAATAAATTCAAAGTAGAGGCATCAAGCAACATAAAGGAAGATATAAGTTTCAGCAGCTGTTTCAACTTCAACATGCATATCTCATGGATAATTGTCAACACAGAGTAATATGATGAATGCAAATAAGCAAGTATGTAAGAATCAATGCACAGTTGACACACGTATCCATAATTTCTGATGTTCCATGCTTGTTTTATGACAATACCTACATGTTTTGCTCACACTTTATAATGTTTTTATGTGTTTTCCTAACTAACCTATTAACAAGATGCCACAGTGCCAGCTCCTGTTTTCAGTTGTTTTTGGTTCCAGCACTGTTCTTTGCAATATTCTCTAATTCGACGAAACGAAGACCCAAAGATCCTATTTTTCCTAAGACCCTTAACACCTCGGAGGGGGCTGCAGGCCTGTGGGCCCCACACAGGCCGCGCGGCCCAGGGGGGGCACGCCGTCTGTTGTGTGGGGGCCCAGGCACCCTCCGACTCCGTCTCTTCGCCTATAAGATGCCTTAAAAACGCGATACCACTTGACGAAACTCCAAAAAGTCAGGCGCCGCCGCCATCGCGAAACTCCAATTCGGGGACAGAAGTCTCTGTTCCGGCGCCGGACGGGGAAGTGCCCCGGAAGCCATCTCCATCAACGCCATCGCCTCCATCATGCTCCGTGAGTAGTTCCCCCATGGACTACGGGTTCTAGTTGTAGCTAGTTGGTATTCTCTCCCCATGTACTTCAATACAATGATCTCATGAGCTGCCTTACATGATTGAGATTCATCTATGTAATCGGTGTTGTGTTTGTTGGGATCCGATGGATTGTTACATTATGATTAGTCTATCTATAAAGTTTGTGAAGTTATTGTTGCTGCAATCTTGTTGTGTTTAATGCTTGTCACTAGGGCCCGAGTGGCATGATTTTAGATTTAAGCTCTATACTTATTGCTTAGATTGTATCTACAAGTTGTTTGCACATGTCTATGTCCGAAACCCGAGGCCCCAAAGTGACGAAATTGGGACAACCGGAGGGGAAGGCGTAGGTATGAGGATCACATGTTTTCACTGCAGAGTGTTAATGCTTTGCTCCTATGTTTCATTAAAAGGGAGTACCTTAATTTCCGGTGAGATTTCAGAGGCTCCTACTGCTAATACCGGTGGACAAAAGATGTTGTACAGTTTCAGGCCATGCAGCATGTATGTGACTATATATGGAAAACATGCTCACATGAATAATAATCTTGATGTTCTTTCTTAATGCTATTTCAATCCTATCAATTGCCCAACTGTAATTTGTTCACCCAACACTTGTTATTGGAGAGTTACCACTAGTGTAGATAGCTGGGACCCCCCATCTCGCATCATCATATACTCGTTCTATATGACATTGGAAGTAGTATCAACTATTTTCTCAAAGCATTGCTCTCATATTACTGCCATCACGTCGTGTTAATGTTACTATCGCTTCCATATTATCATGCTTTGACATCACCCCCGTTACTAGTGCTTTTCCGTGTGCAAGAATTGACAACTCGGTTGTTAAGGCTTATAAGTATTTTTCTCTCCTTGTGTCGAATCAATAAATTTGGGTTTTACTTCCTTCGAAGACTGTTGCGATCCGCAATTATGTAAGAATCAATGCACAATTGACACAAGTGTTTGCTTCAAGATGGAAGGAAATGGGTAAACCGACTCAACAATAAAATAAAAGATAGGCCCTTCGCAGAGGGAAGCGGATTAAATCATATGCTAGAGCTTTTCAAGTTTTGAAATCATAGAGAGCATAAAAGTAAAGTTTTGAGAGGTGTTTGTTGTTGTCAACGAATGGTAATGGGTACTCTAACTACCTTATCAACCAGACTTCCAAGAGCGGCTCCCATGAAGGACGTTATCTCTACCAGCAAGGTAGATCATCCCTCTTATCTTTTGTTTACACATGTACTTTAGTTTTATTTATTAGATGACACTCCTCCCAACCTTTTGCTTACACAAGCCATGGCTAACCGAATCCTAGGGTGCCTTCAATCACACACCATGGAGGAGTGTCTATTTGTAAATTTATGAAAGTTAATTAGAGCAAAACATGTGAAGAGAATTATTAATGTAAGTTAATTAATTGGGTTAAACCCCATTGCCAGCTCTTTTTTGCAAAATTATTGGATAAGCGAATGAGCCACTAGTCCATTGTGAAAGTCCGTCATAAGTAAATGACAAGATCGAAAGATAAAACACCACATACTTCCTCATGAGCTATAAACATTGTGACACAAATAAGAGATAATAGCTTTGAATTGTTTAAAGGTAGCATATGAAGTATTTGGAATGGCAGAAAAATACTACATAGTAGGTAGATATGGTGACAATAAATGGCATAGGTTTTGGTTTGGTTTTGGATGGCAGAATATTCCTCTCAAGATAAGGCTTTGGCTATAAGGTTGTTTGAAGCAAAAACAAGTATGAACCGATACAGCAAAACTTACATAAGAACATATTGCAAGTATTATAAGACTCTACACTGTCTTCCTTGTTGCTCAAACACTTTACCAGAAAATATCTAGACCTTAGAGAGACTAATCATGCAAACCAAATTTCAACAAGCTCTACAGTAGTTCTCCACTACTAGATTTAAACTACATGATGCGAGAGCTTAAACATGATCTATGAGAGCTCAAAACAATTGCCAAGTATCAAGTTATTCAAGACCATATGAAGCATTTTCTGATTCCAAACCAAATAGCAACAAGTGAAGCGATCAACTTTCTCCCTTTTGAACATTAAAAGTAAGAATGAAGAACACTAGTGTTCATATGAAAAAGCGAAGCGTGTCTCTCTCCCACACGAGCATGAATTTATTCTTGTAGAACTATAACAAACGAAATAAAAGCAATACCTGACGTCCAAGTAAAGTACGATAAGATGTGACGGAATAAAAATATAGTTTCACTAGAAGTGACCCGATAAGTTGTCGATGAAGAAGGAGATGTGCATCCCCAAGCTTAGATGCTTGAGTCTTCTTAAATATGAAGGGATGAACCACTGGCATCCCCAAGCTTAGACCCTTCACTCTTCTTTGATCATAGTATATCATCCTCTTCTCTTGACCCTTGGAAACTTCCTCCACACCAAACTTAGAACTCATTAGAGGGTTAGTGAATAATCAAAAATTCACATATTCAGAGGTGACACAATCATTCTTAACACTTCAGACATTGCACAAAGCTTCTGAAAGTTAATGGAACAAAGAAACTCATTCAACATAGCAAACGCGGCAATGCTAAATAAAAGGCAGAATCTGTCAAAACAGAACAATTCGTAAAGACGAATTTTACTGAGGCACTTAACTTGCTCAAAAGGAAAACTCAAAACTAATGAAAGTTGCATACATATCTGAGTCACGCTCGTAAATTGGCAGATTTTTTGATTTTTTTACAGAGAGTTCTACGCAAATTCGTGATAGTACAAAGAATTTGTTTCTCAAGCAAGAATCCAAATCTAGTATCAATTTTACTATAGAGACTTTACTTGGCACAAAAACATGATAAAGAGAGGTTGCTACAGTAGCAACAACTTCCAAGACACAACAAAACAGTAGAAAAATAAACACCAAGGGTTATCTCCCAAGAAGTTCTTTCTTATTAGCCATTAAGGGCTCAGTAATTTCAATGATACTCTCGCAAGAATTAAGAGTTGAAGCAAAAGAGAGCATCAAGAAGCAAATTCAAAACACATTTAAGAAGCCTAACCCACTTCCTATGAAAAGGAATCTTGTACACAAATAAATTCATGAAGAACAAAATGACAAGCATAGGAAGATAAAATATGAGTAACTTCAAAATTTTCAACATAAAGAGGGAAACTTAATATTATTAAGATGCATACAACCGTGTTTCCCTCTCTCATAATAACTTTCAGTAGCATCATTGATGAAATCCACAATATAACCATCACTTAAAACATTTTTATCATGGTTCATATGCATAAAGGTATCATTATTTTTGACATAAGAAAAACTCTTCTCATTAATAGTAATTGGAGCAAGATCATTATCAAGAATTTGAACATGGTAAACAAGTTGCATACTAAGGGAATGGTTTTTGGCAATCCCATCATAACTATGACAAGTTTCATAAGGATAATTGTAACATGTGTCATATCCATCTCTATAGCGATTATCTAAACCAGAATATATAATATCATCATTTTCACTAAAAGTAAAGGTCTCAAATATAGGATCTTCAAGCACAACATCCCCAAGCTTAGAGCTTTCAATATCATCATTTGAGGGAACATGAATAGTGCTATCATCATTACTTTCATAATCAGTACCAAAGAGATTTCCAACATCAAAGGTAGTGTGCTCTTCCAAATCATGATCACTAATATGGGTAAAGGGCATAGGAAGATCATTGTACTCAGATTCATTATCATAATAATCATTAGGAGCAACATACTTACGGTTACCTATCGTTACCTCATACACGCGGGGATATGCCGTTACCTCTTTCTTCTTATTCCCCCTCTTCTTCTTCTTCTTTTTCTTCTCCTCGTTCCCTTCTTTAGGAGGAAGAGGCTTGAAGGGAGGCTTTTCCACATAACCTGATTTATTTCTAGAAACAATAGAAGAAACTTGGGAGGATTCCTCCTTTTCATTAATAAGTTTGAAACACACAGCGGTCCTATCATATTTTTGCAAAGTGTCATCTTCTAAAATATTTTGTATGTAAGTATTTGTATGGCAATTATTAATGCAATAAGAAAGACACCCATGCAAGACATCATCAATATCAAGATCGTTAATATCTAACAAAGAAATTTTTCTTGATAACTCTTCACACTTCAAAAATAAGGTAAGTTCATCATGCTGATTAGGAATAATTTCATCATCACAATACAAACTTGCAGCACTCATGGGGTTTGAATTATCATTGGAGGAACATTGAAAATTAAAATGACCAACTCTATGGCAAAGTTCACAAATAAAAGGATAGAGGGCACACACTTTTTCACCAAGATCATCTAGAGCCCTAGACCACTTTCTAGTTTTTTCATTCCTATGATGGATACAATATTCATCTTCAATTTGATTAATTCCACAAGGTCTATGTATTCCACAAAAATTAACATGCTTATAGGAAATAGCATTTTCAGAAGTTTGAACATGTTCATTGCAATCATTAATAACAGTTTCATCCTTCATGCAAGCGTCTTTAAAAGGTTCATGATACTTATCAAAATTCTTCCTAGGCAATTCAAAATGAGAAGCAAAGCTTTATAAAAATTTGCAACAACTTGAGAGTCAAGACCATAAGTAGCACTCATATTTCAAATTTATCAGTATCCATAAAAGTTTCAATGCATTCATAATCATAATTTATACCCGACTCTCTACCTTTGTCATTCTCCCATTCTTCAGTATTCTCCTGAATCCGATCAAGAAGGTCCCATTTAAACTCTTCTTTGTTGCGTGTAAATGATCCAGAACAAGAAGTATCCAGCAAGGTTTTATCCTGAAAAGAAAGTCTTGCATAGAAATTATCAATGATAATATTACCAGGAAGCTCATGATTGGGGCATTTGAGCATTAAGGACTTCAATCTCTCCCATGCTTGGGCAATACTCTCTCCATCATGAGGCCAGAAATTATATATACGGTTTCGCTCTTTGTGAATTTCACTTGGAGGATAGAATTTAGAATAAAATAGAGGCACAATATCCTTCCAATCAAGAGAATGCCCATCCTTCAACAGTTTATACCAATGCGCCGCTTTACCAGACAACGACATAGAGAATAATTTCTTCCTAACTTCATCCATAGAAATACCTGCACACTTGAATAACCCGCATAATTCATCTAAAAACAGTAAATGACTCCAGGACGGACAGTTCCATCCCCTTCATAGCGGTTATCCTTAACAAGTTCAATAATTTTCATAGGTATCTTGAAAGGAATATTTTCAGTAGGTGGATTTAAAATATCACAAGCATCATTAGAGTTATCGCATATGGGAGATAAAGTATTATCAGAGCAAATTTTCTCCCCTAAAACTGGGAAGCTACAAAGATCATAAAAACTAGCTTCCCCAAGCTTAGACTTTTCTATAGCATTAGCAGTAATTGCATTCGTACTAATAACATTGCTACTAGCATGCAAATAAGGTTCCATAGGTTTTTAATTTTCGCATCAAACAATTCTAAATCGGAGATAAAAAAGCTCACTAATTTTTTTGTTTTCCATTATGCCTAACTTGGTTTTCAGGGTGTTTGAAGCAAGCAGCGTTCCCGCTCAGTACAAGTGGAGGCTAGCAATAGACTGGGAAGCGACAATCAAGAGAGCAATAATTGTCATAATCATGCTTGCGACAAAATAAAATTAACTGAGGCATAAAAGTGATACAAGAACTCTGAAGCAAAGTAAATCATCGAGGCTTAATTGACTTTTGTTTAGTCATATGCATGCGTGAGGTGCCAAGTCGATTCAAGTGAATTATTCAGAGGAGGATACCACAATGTCATACCGATCTATGAATAAAACAATGCAAACAAACATCCATGACATGCTACTCATTATTAATAGATTGGAACTAATCATGAGAGATCATAAACTACTAGACTTTCATTAAATGACACATACCTCACATGAACCAACTAAGCATGCTCACATGGATGAGTATATGTACAAAAATGAAAACAAATAGAGTTCATACTAGCCTCTCACCACAGTCAAATTGCCGTAGATCGTCATTATTGCCTTTCACTTGTGCAACTTGAATAATAATATGGAATGAAACCAAGCTCCAACCACCGGAGACCTCTGAACTCCCTAATAAACTTTACAAAACCAAAGAAGAACAACAAATATTTTTGGTGTTTTCAAATTAGAAAACAAGAACAAAAGGAACAAGAAAACAAAGCAAAATCTTTTTGGGTTTTCTCATAGCAAACTAACGATAGCAAATAAAGTAAAATAAGAGCAAAGAACCAAATAAACAAATGGTGAAGAGAAACAACAGAAATATTTTTGGTCTTTGTGTTTTAGGAAAGAAAAATTAAATAAAACAAGAGAATGCAAACCAATAAACATTAGGTACTGAGATGGCAGAAATCTGCCAAAACCTGACAGCAGTACAGAAATCAAAATTAACAAAAATCTTCCATTATCAGACAAAAAAGTGTTCAACTAATGAAAGTTAGATAAAAACCTGGGGCATATGCTCAAAAATTTGCAACTCAAAATAACGTTCTGTCTGTGCGTACGAATTTTTTGGTAACAGCCCATAATCTGTTTTTGGACAGCACTTCCCCAAATATCATCCTCCTCTCATTAGAAAACCACTCTAAGAACTAAACAAGTATGTACAAGTATCCAACAAAACATAATATGCAAAGAATGAGTGATGCCGGTATACCTCCCCCCAAGCTTAGGCTTTTGGCCTAAATGGAGTTCATTCCCAACGAGGGTCGGGGTTCCACGCCGGTGGATCGTACATGGAGTGATAATAAGGCCCCTGCGCAGAAGAATGTCGTGGAGGCTCCACATGACCATAATGTTGATATGAAGAGCTTGCTGCATCGGATGAAGAGTCGGGGTGCTCCTCGACCTCCTCCGTGCCGTCCCTTGCATGATGGCCTTCCCTTTCTATGTATGCATTTAGCTCATTTTCTGTGATCGACCACCCTTTCCTGGCATCAAGGTTAAGCAGAACAGGTGCAGGCAATCGTACTAGTTTTTCAATTTTCTTAGTTATTCTCCAATTTTTCTTATAAAATGTTATCCTATAATACAGGTTGTTCAAGTTAGACGCATCTGAAATAAACTCATGTTTAATCATGGAAATAACATCAAGTTTCTCCATGGAGAGCTGAATATCAAGATGGTGAGGTTCTACACCATGCATAGCTAATAAGCGAGAGGCGATAAGACCTCCACAAATTCCTGCTTTCTCACGGTTAGTAGCAAGTCTACAAGCTATTAAAGCACCCAAATTATAAGTCCTATCATGTTGCAAACCAGCAGCTAAGAAAGCCATATCTTAGACAGACAACTTACTTGCATTCTTTCTAGCAAGAACACACTTTGTAACGAAATAAGCAAAGTAGCGGATAGCTGGGAGTTGAATGCTACTGATTACCACCATCATCGGAGAAGCTTCTCCCATGACAAATCATTGTATAAAGATTCGAGAGCTCCCGCGGCGTTCCCCTGACCTTCTCACAGGATCCCCACTGCGGCACTCTAATTGCTGCACAAAAATCACTAAAAGGCAAGTTGATAGTTTTGTTATAAATCTTGTATCGGACCATGGGGTTAGTTTGAGACCGATGAAATTCGAAATCCTGCACAACCGACACCGTTAGTTTAGCATATTGGTGAGGTTCACCAACAGTAAAACCTTCCAACCCTGCATTGGAAATCAGTGTTTGAACATCTTGCAGGATTCCTGCATTCCACAAGGCATGGGTAATAAGAGGGTATACTCCTCTTCATGTGAACTCTCATGACTTAAGCCGCACCTCCAATTCTTGTTGGTTTAGTTGGTGCCTACTTCCTTCCATTTTCTGAAATTAACAATCATTATAAAATTTGATTTCAAGGTATATAATTGAGGGGAACTACCATAGGAACTTGCTAGAGTACTAAACATGCATCAAAACTAGTTTCTACCACTTAGAACAAGCATGCAAGCTCACTAAACATGTTACCTATAGCAGCAAAATATTCAAGATATACTAACCAAACAAAATTCTATTTGGATAATCAAAGGAGTCACATACCGGAGAGCAAATGTGCCAAATTTCAGACAGAAATCTGGGCTGAGCAAAGAGATCGAAAAATCTCGAGTTCTTGAGCAGAAACGCGAGTGAGAGAAAGTGAGTACGAGTTTTTTCGGGAGAGAGAAGAGAATGAGTGAAAGGGATGATGAAGTGGGGCAAGTGAGGCCTACACACCCGTGTGCGCCTTGCTGGCCGCCGCGTCTGGGGTGCCACCCGGGTGCCCCACCTGTCATCCCCAAAGCCCTGTGTGCTCCTTCGAAAATAAGACTACCAAGATAATTTTGTAAATATTTGAGAACTTCGAAAATGCACAGAAAACAAATGATTTCCAAATTTTAATAACTAAAGCATATTGCAAAACAAAAAGTGCTACAACTAAGTAAAACAAGTGGAGGAAGAAAGAAAGAAAGAAATGTTGTTTAGTTCTCTTATGCATTAAAATATACTTGTTAACAAGGTTGATCAAGTCTTGCTACCAAATAAATTTTATATGACATAAGAAGAAATAAACCTCAAATCAATCATGTTACCTTATATTGAATTGATATGGATCCAATCACAAGAGTTTGATATTCTTCTTTAGGCTCATATATAGGACAATCAATGGATCCCACCTTGATAGTTTTCACATTAAAATTGTATTAACTCCATATACTTTATCAATCCTCTTGGGAAAATAGATAGTATGTTCCTTGTCATCAACATTGAAAGTAACCTTGCCTTTATTGCAATCAATAACAGCCCCTGCAGTATTAAGAAAGGGTCTTCCAAGAATAATAGACATATTATCATCTTCAAGCATTTCCAACACAACAAAATCAGTTAATATCAAGCAATTAGTAGTAACTTGAACAGGAACATTCTCACATATACCAACAGGAATAGCAGTAGATTTATCAGCCATTTGCAAAGATATATCGGTTGGTATCAACTTATCTAAATCAAGTCTCTTGTAAAGAGAAAAAGGCATCACACTAACTCCCGCTCCCAAATCACATATAGAGCAGTTCTAACATAATTATTCTTGATGGAACAAGGAATAGTTGGTATACCTGGGTCTCCCAGCTTCTTCGGAACCTTACCATTGAAGGAGTAATTAGCGAGCATAGTGGAAATCTCCTCATTGGGAATTTTCCTTTTGTTAGAGACAATATCTTTCATGTACTTTGAATAAGGAGGCAATTTAATAGCATCAGTCAAAGGGATTTGCAAAAAATAAAGGTTTCATCCAATCACAAAATTTATTATAATGTTCCTCCTCCTTTGATTTTAGTTTCTTAGCAGAAAAGGCATTTGCTTTTGAACCCAAGGTTCTCTTTCATTACCATGTTTTTGTAATAAAATCTTCTTTAGTGTACTTTTTATTTTTAGCATGCTTTTCAGGTTCTTTTTCAATTTCTTCTTTATCGGGAGCATCATTCTTATCATTATCTTCATCATGTTCATTACCACTTTCAGTTTCAGCATCAGAAATAGAAATACTATTAGGATCATTAACAGGTTCAGGGGATTCTACAACATTCTTATGTTTCTTCTTCTTTTTTCTTAGAAGGGACTATCGTTTCTTTAGTTCATTGAGAATCTTGTTCAATTCTTTTGGGGTGCCCTTCAGGATATAGAGGATCCTGGGTAGAAACACCGCCTCTAGTTGTTACTTCATAAACATGTTTTTCTTCATGATTATTTTTTAACAAGTCATTTTGCACTTTAGTAAGTTGATCAATTTGAGTTTGAATCATATTAAAATGTTTAACAAGCATCTTAACATCATTGGAGGTTCTCTCCACAATATCATGCAATTTACTAATAGCTTGAGAATTTTCCATTAGATGATTTTCTACTCTCAAATTATCTTGCTTAACAATATAATTATCAAATTCATCTAAACATTGATCAGGAGGTTTGAATATGGAATATCTCCTCTATCAAAGCGTTGAAGAGAATGTACCTCGATTGTGGATGAAGGGGGAATTATCTTACATAGGTCTTCTATAGGAGGTAAATTCTTCACATCTTCAGATTTAATACCTTTCTCCATAAGAGATTTCTTAGCTTCCCTCATATCTTCATCATTTAATTCAATCATACCCCTCTTCTTCAGACAGTTTCCAGTTGGTCTGTGTGTAGACCAATCATCATGATTTTTGCTTATCTTTGCCAATAATTCTTCAGCTTCGTCCGGAGTTCTCAACCAACACAACTATCCAGGTATGCCCTAGACTCAATGGTTAGTCCACTATAAAATATATCAAGTAAACTGTCTAAATCATGTCCAAAGCCAGCTCAAAATCTTGCCCAAGCTTCAGGAAATTTCTCTCCATCTTCTTGATCAAAACTATAAATTCTCTGCAGAGCCATATGTTGAGCACTAGCGGGAAAGTATTTCCGAAAGAAAACATCAAGCAAACAACTTGGACTATCAATAGAATCAGGAGGCAAATTATTATACCAAATCTTAGCATCATCTTTTAATGAGAAAGGAAAAATTTTAGCAACAAAATAAGACATCTTAACATCATCAGAAAACAAGCTACTTAAAGTGGAAAGCTCATTCATATGTTCTACAGCACTCTCTTTTTCAGTACCACAGAAAGGTGTTTTCTCAACAATAGATATATGAGATAAATCAAGAGAAAAGTCATAATCTTTATCCTTAATGTTTATAGGAGATGTGGCAAATTTAGGATCAGGAGACGG